>JAIUJM010000361.1:0-17288 GCA_026262225.1 Inosperma sp. D86 | reverse complement strand
TTCCCTTTTCTTCATCACGAGAGATTTCGGGAACCTTGCACAACAGAGGGCGGTCTGTAGACTTCGGAATGGATCCGGAAGTCCAGGATCGAAGTGAGCTTGTAGACTCAGCGCCGGGAGAAACGAGAAGGGAGGGTTGTATTAGGGAGAACCTTATCGTCGTCATACCAATGGAACTGCTTGATACACTTGTTTCGATCAAGAGCGACCTCGTGAATTGGTGCAAAGCCTTGTGTCGGTTTGTATATAAATTGCAACCGAGAGGGATGGAGGCTCCACAGCGTTCTTCTAGATAATCTCGAGGGTCTTGAAAGCGGGAGGTGTTCACTATATGATCGAGCAGCTCCTCTGCCCAACTCACTGGCCAAATTCCAGCCAATTTGACGTATCGGGAACCAATGAGATGCGAAAGACAATGGAGCCCTCATGTTCGGTCTGGTCGACGCGACGAGGTGAAGAAACTGTGGATTTGGGAATTGGAGCAAGATAATCTACCGTCAGAACCTTTGAAACGTCTCCACCATACAAGCGCTCAAGGAGGCGTCGGATGAGACTATCGTTGATACCTCCAAGGAGGTCCTTGATGGATTCATTGTTCTTAAGGGCCCATGTCACTGCTACAGGACCCTGAAGAATGCAAACACGTTGAGTGTCTTGATCGAATACCGCGTCAATATCTTCGGCTGCCCAAAGCGAATCCTGATTTCGATTTAGATCAAAACGGCAATCACTTGAAAGAAACGCACCTTCTTGAACCAGACCTCGAAAGTGCATCCAACACTGGTATAAAGGGAACATATGATTAGCGGTTAAGATGGGGTTGAGCGAACATCGTCAAATGAGCAAATATGGCATCGATGGAAAGGCGAAGTTTTGGGTCTTCTTAGCAGGGACTAGCTGACGCTTTTGAAAGCGCAGGACCGGGCGTGTGCATTGAATACATTGTTACCAAAGGTTTTGTGATTAGCGGTTAAGATGGGGTTGAGCGAACGTCGTCAAATGAGGAAATATGGCATCAATTAGAAGGTGAAGTTTTGGGTCTTCTTATCAGGGACTGGGCTGACGCCCTGGAAAGCGCAGAACCAGGTACATTGTTGCTGGGGTTGAACGAACGTCTTCAAATGGCATTGATGGAAAGGTGAGGTTTGGGGTCTTCTTAGCAGGGACTGGGCTGACGCATTGGAAAGTGCGCATATTGAAGGTCTCGTGGCCCAATGGGCAAATATTTGAGTAGGTTTCATGTTTTATGATTAGCGGTTGAGATGGGGTTGAGCGAACGTCGTCAAATGAGAAAAGATGGCATAGGTGGAAAGGTAAGGTTTTGGGTCTTCTTAGCAGGGACTGGGCTGACGCTTTTGGAAAGCGCAGAACCGGATGTGTGCATGGAATACATTGTTGCCAAAGGTTCCGTGGTGAATCTCTTCAGTCAATCCGAAAGCGATAGGGATGTCCTCTGGATGCCAAATTTCAGGTAAAATTTTTACTGCTTTATCTAGAAAACCGCCAAATCAGTCAAAAAAACCTGTAAGCTGAGGCTATCGGATAATTACATTGAAAGGAAATTTCTGCCTGAAAGCATCACAGTGAACGGGTTGAGTGGACATTGCTGAATAAATATTACGGGATGCATTTTGGAAGCATCGTGCATTGTGCTGACATTCGGATACCAAGGGAATAGTGAGGCTGGATGAATATAATCAACCAGCTAAAGGCCTTAATTCGGCGGTGGGCTGTATTAAGAATTATTAATATCCATGTAAATATGGAATTAAGCAACATACGCAGTTCATCATGATATCCAGTAATCCATCTACACAAGATTAAGGCGAATCAAAGCGATGTCGTACGCCTCGAAGCAGCTGAACAGACTAGGGATTCAGAATGAGTCAACAGATCATGTTGTCTTAAGGGCCGGGTTACTGAACTTAGACAATCTTATCATTTTGACTCCGCTTCTCACACCATTGTTCGTTTCCAACCATCAACATCGTTTCAACTTGTATCTTGCCAAAGTGTATGTTAAATCCTTCAAGTTCTGTTATTCCTCATCTAAGCACTTCATCAAGATAATGCCATGCCAGGTCCTTGATTTGGAGCCTACTTCCAGCCCTACTCTGTGCCATTCGACGGAAATTTCTTTGGATTCAGTTGTAAGCAGATAATATTATTATGCAAATATGATACTGATGATACGTAGGAGCTTCCTACTCGATTTGAAAGCCTGCAAGAAGCTCAAGAATATCTTGGAAATGTTCACAAACTGCGTACAGAATATGAAATGATGAAAGCCGAATCCCTCTGTCGTTTGCAGGAACTACTGGACAAGCTCAAATGGATTGATGACAAGATATTGGAAGTGGATATCTATATCGGAAGAATCTGCCATGTAGTCGAGAAGTCATCCCTTAGCGTACCGCCATCCGTTGTCATTCATCAGAAGAAACAAGTTCGCATTGAAGGAGGTGAGTAATGTTATGCCTGTCGTTACAAGACCTCATCGCTTTCTTAGCGGTGCATTCCATTCAAATCGACGAAGCTGACGAAGGGCATTACAACTATCTAAGTGTGATTCTGGACTAATTATTTGTAAGAAATATAAATGTATTTGACTGAGCACTGCTCATCTGTTGTCAAGACTCCCACGTTTAAATGGTTCGATGAACATAAATTTTGATCGTAATCGGTTCCAAATTCTTCTATAAATTTGGAGTCACTTATTTGACTTTTATCCCCCTTCCCTAGTTGTTCTTCTTCACGTATGCCTCCGAAGAAAGATTCAGCATCACGAAAGACCTCCAGCAAAGGCAAGACAGCTCCTCGGCGAGCCAAAAGTGCTAAAGGTGAGTCTTAATTTTTCAATGACGTGTGCACGCAATTCTAATATCCTGACGGTAGAAAATATTGCAGAGTCCAATGCTGGCCCTTCCGAAGGATTAAGAATAACGATTCGACCTCCTGGACAACAAAGTGATGAAGTCTCACAAGCCTCCCGTTCTCAACCGTCACGGTCTGCCAAAACAAACCAGGCACCTAGTCGTGTACAGCCGTCGCGCACCAACAAGGCTAATAAAATGGCTGCCGTACTCGATAGGATGGAAGCGGATGACGACGCTACAACTAGTGTGCCTGGACGACGCAAACGGGGCTTTGAAGATGAACCTGAGCAATTCAGTACCATTCCTGACAATGTTGGACGAAATCCGATGGCGCCGGTGAAAAGACGAAAGCAAGATTCGTCAATTCAACCACTGGCCATCCCTCCTCAGCTGCCACTGCAACCTGCTCGTCCAGAGCAGATTCCTCCTCAACCCCAAACCCAGCCGTCGCCGTCAGCTGAAGGTTCTCGTCCTCAAGTACAATGTCAGTCCCTCCAGGCAAACATAGCCGAGTATCAGCTCCAGCAACTTGAACCGCCAGTGGTACGCCAGGCTCCATCCTTCCAAGCCAATGAAGTCCGGCATCAGGCAGCTCAACGGTCCAACTCACAACCACCACACCGTTCTCAGTTCTTCCAAGTACCTGAGACGCAATCCCAGTCTCTTCCCTTCCAAGCTGGTGAAGCCAACTATCAATCAGGTCATCAATCCCGTCCACGATCACAACACCATGAAGCCTGGTATCAGCCTCAGCAACCCGAACCACCAGCGCAACGCCAATTTTCCTCCTTCCAAGCCAGTGAACCCCATCATTTTTCAGCTCAACAATCTGATCCACGAGCACAACGCCAGTCTCCATCATTCCAAGCGGATGAAGCCTGGTATCAGGCTCAGCAATTCAGACCACCAGTGCGATGGCCGTCTTTATTGTTTCAAGCTGGTGAAGTTCAGCATGGATCGGTTCACCAAGCAGAAGCTAGCATTGATGAACCTCAACCAAGAGCCACAGTGGATCAGGACCACATGGATTTCGAAGACAACCAGAATAACAGCCGTGGCGATAGTGACTACGTCTCCGACCACCATGATGGCTTCCACAATCATGAGGATGGCGACCGGTATTCCCTCCAGGATGACAGTCTGCATTATCAAGTGCCTAGCGATGATATGTACGCAACACCAACTCGGTCTGAAGGTCGCCCACGTCACCAATCTCAAAGCCCACATGTGAATCCGGAAGGTTTGTCTGCATATTCTAACAAATGTATCTACTCATCTGTGATATTAGATATTGATGAGGAGTCCCCTTCCGAAACAGAAGCAGCCGCACAGCGAGCTCTTCGTGGAAGCATTCCACCCAATAATCAAGATGAAATGCGATGGAGAGGATTGACTGACGTGCTTCAACAGCACCGAGTACGAAACAGGGCCAACAAACCCCCTCGGGAGCAGCAACTTCTGGACGCGGCAAGACAGCAGCTTGAAGATACCACCGCTGACAATAGTGACGAGGCAGACAATGGTACGAAGGAGAAAGAATCTAACACATCCAAGCCAGACGTGGATCCCAAAACTTTGGCATACTACAGAGGTTCCGGTTCGTGGGCTGCAGCGATCAATAAAGCGAAGGAAGATTTCCGACGCTTCACACTGCTTTATAACCTCTTTCCACTTCGTGATTCACATTTGCAAGATGCAACAAGGATTCTCTCGAAGGTGATTGCGGACATGAAGGCGGAGGATAAGGAACTGGTATTTGATCAAGGTATGTTTTTTATGCTATGATTTATTTATCATTCTACCTTCGTTATAGAATTTATTCAAAATCGAGATATGAACCTTGTTGTAAGTCCTTCTATATAATATTGATTGTTCGATATGTCTATATTCCGTATTCATTAGGTCTTCAAGGAGGCGGCAACCTATAGGGGAAAAATGAAAGATCTCTGTCGAAAGATGTTTCGCCGGTTCTATGATGATGCTCTTGGCATCGAAGCTGACATTCCGGGCCAGGTTGCCTATTATCGCCACATTGCTGATAATGTGAAGGAGCTGATCGGCCACGCCTCCAAGTTCCATTTTGGACCCACAGATGCAGCCGTGAGTTTGCATCACTTCTTAACTCCACTTCTGATTTGTGGATCCAGGGTAAAAAATCCAATTTTACTCATCCTGGCATCCGCGCTCTCTGCATCGAATTCTACTATGGATCCGGTGGAGGAAATCATCCTCTCGCAAAGCTATTTCCTGAAGACTTTAGTAATTCTATTCCAGAACATGCAGTTGCAGCAGCGATGACATGTGTAAGTGTTCATATCAGCTCTCTATTCTATGCTCATGATGCTGTCTAGATCTACAGCTGTATCGATGAATATCGAAATGGTTATCGAGTAGATATAAATTTCAGCGCTGAGAACTACAGCCACATATATGATACAATTCTGCATATGATTTCATTGGTAAATGGCAGTTCTACTCATAAAAGGAAATGGGACCAAGCACGTCGAGAATGGGCTGAACAGGGAATGTACGTTGTCAGACTCTGTGGAAACAATTGCTTATAATTGTCGTTAGGAGAGTCTTGAATCCCGAAAAGACCTCAAGACATTGCGACATCATGGTTGACCTCAGTTAGATCTTCGAACGTCTTTCCTCTTTCATCATTGTTCTTTCTCTTGTTGCCATAACGTTGCTCTTCCCTGCATTATATCTTTACTTATCTCCACGAAATCCTTTCCCCCTGATGATTAATCTTTTACAACCGCTTACTATGACCTTGACATGATGCCTTTTACGACCGCTTACGACCTTGACATGACACCTTTTACGACTTGTACGAACATTTACGAAGCCAATCACATCTGAATAGAGCCATATTATGGAATATAAGGAGCTTGATAATAATAATATGGTGCGGTACTGGCAAATAGCATGGTAATATATACCATTTTATATTTTCGTACCTGGTCTCTATACGTGTCAATACTCAACCAGGGAAAATACATAATTCTTTATATCCATACTTGGTAACTCTATGTCTAGCCTAAGGAGGTGTATATGTGTCTGTATCTACCATAGTCAAATATGTACCTATCAGACCGGAATCTATATGGCTCCATACTCACTTGAGCGAACTTCATACCGGTCTATACCGTTACATAACTTCATCTGATGAATCTATATTTAACAGTGGGTGAAACAAACTTAGGGACCCTTGGTATGGCGGTCTGGGGGTACGGACCAGTATGAACCGATCCGCACCATATACGGAAATTACTGATGAAGGCAGGACATGGTAGACTCGCTACCACTGGGGGGTCAGTTCGAGGGGACTAATTCCTATCGCAATCTGATCGCAGTGGGCCATAGGCTCAATGAAACAGAGGGCATTGTCATGGCGACGGTTGGTGCGAAATCCGAATCACATCGATACATCCGCTCTGGGAGGGTCTTCTTCCTGTTGGAACAGAGGGCCTGAGGAACGAGGTGCAGGTTTCTCCTATTTCGTACGTATAATAAAGACTCGAGCCTCACGCAGATAATGGTGATAAAATGTCCTGCTCATAGCATCTGCGTGAATGTTTCAGGCTGGTCATCGGTCTCACGACAGTTGCGACTCCCCTCATAGTAGTAGGGATTGTCTACGGAATTCAGAAAATTATGTATATATCCCTTTTCCCTTCCCGTTATTCTTATTCTTACATTTTTTTTCTCGGCCTGTCCTTCGTGAATCCCATCACAGTTGCCACGTTTGCATTCTTCTCCTTATGTACTAACAGCCCACCCAGTGTTGCAACGACGCCCTGTGTCACAAGCAAGCCTCGACACCTACTCATGGGCCTTATACTGATCCCTGCAATCAATTGTGGTCAAAAAACAACCGCTTCGGGCTTTGACAAAGCGAGACGGAATTTGCTGAGAAATTTGGAATCCATGACGAACGACATCAAGGTCAAGTCTTTTGTGTGCGATAGCACCAAGGCGCGAGTGCAGAAAGTAAGACGGAGAGGACAGCCTGGCCAAGTGCCTCAAGCGTCTTGGGATTCGGAAGCTCCAGGTTTAGCGCACTCGTTAGCACTGGTGAACATGCTGCATGACCACTTTTCATGTGTTATCAAGGAAGAACTGCAAGGTATGTTAGTAGCAGGAGTTTTCCCCTTCACCGTAAACTGGAGATCTATGGCGGGCCTCCAGGTGTGGATTAATACCAAATTCGAGAAAGTTGATCATGTCAAAAGTTTGCCCTAACACGTGCGGCAATCGTATTCAATCCAAAGGACGCTCTAAGGCCCTACAGATAAAGCCCCAGTATTTGGTGACTCCTCAGCGAGGAACGATGTCTTCTCATGGACGTGCCCTTCTGCATGTCGTAAGTTCAGTCTCTCCCATCTTCGCTATACTTACAATTTTCAGGTCCAGGCAAGCTACGGTGACTCTTTTATGCTCGAACTCGATCCAACACCAGATTCGTCTGACGCAGTAGGCTAGATAATGGCTTTTGGCTTTTACGTCCTTCTCACTTATATTCACACATTCAGACAACCACGTTTATTCTAATTGATGGAGGTCCCGGGCGCAATGCCATCCATGACCTTGTTCGGTACCATACCCGCGACAGAGTGGGAAAACCTAAACACAACCTGTTCTATATGCTCAATGCCCTCTCGGCGGAGAGTAATCCAGATGTTCCCGATAACAGAAAATTGGCTGCGATTGACACGGTCGTGCTGACGCACGATGACGCCGACCACAAGCAGGGTACGTCGTCATGCACATGCTTCACCTTCAGCCGGACCCTGATTGCAGAGTAGGCATCCAAGACCTCTTTTCTTCGCTGTGCGTTGCCCCACTTACCTTCCATGATCAACCACTGATCTTTTGGTGCTAGGCTTGCGGCCCTAGCAGCACCATCTGGGGACGCTGGGGACGATTCTGGAGACTCTGGATCCGATGAATCCGGCGATGGCAAGTCTGATGAAGGCATCCCAGATTCAGATTCTGTTGAAGATTCAACAAGTTGGGAATCTGATTCCGGCGACGAGTTGAATTCCTGGAGGAATTCTTGGAGAATGGGCAACGAGCTGATCAGGGCGAAGAAATCTCCCATTTTGCACATCTGGTATAACAGGTACGACCTTCCTTCTTGCCCAACTATCTGAACCAATCGTCCACCATAGCCTGCAGAATTTACAAACAGTTCGTCCCCCAGGCTCTCCAACTTATCGCCATTCCCATTCCTTTCACAGGTGTTAAATGCATCCCGTGGGGCGACGTCGACCGCGGTCGTCACTCCCGGTTGGTTTGACAAGCAACTGGATCAGTTTACCAAGATGGGGCTAAATCCCACACTCAATGTGTTTAATGATGAGCTTGTGAATAACCTCCCGGTCGATGCGTCTATCCTCCCGTTTGCAATGATAGGTGCAGAAACCCCCACCGGGGCGATCAAGAAAGGACAGTTTACCTTCAAGTTTTACGGTCCGCCGATTAAACGACTGCTATGTTCTCAATTGGTCAAGAAGCTTCAAGCGAAGTACGGAGTCGACGTATCCACCGCTGATTTCACGGACGAGTGCTCATCCTTCACCTTCTCAAGTGCACAGTTCTAACTGTTTGACCCAGGATGGCCTTCATAGCTACAGACGAGGTCAACAGCAAAGTTCTCAAGGCTAACATTGCCCTCGGGAATATGTCGAAGAAAGCATCCCTGGACCGTAGCCTTACCAATCGGTCCTCGATTGCGTTCTCCGCTGGGGACGCAGACACTAGCATCTTGCTCTTAGGGGATGCCACTGCACAGGATTTGTTCTATGAGGAATTCCACGAAACTGGAGCCGACTTTGGTGTTATGAAGGTCCGTGAAAAGCGCCTTCTCCTATCCAGAAGCTGACAATGACATGTTGTAGGTTATGCACCACGGGAGCTACCGTAATAATTTCTGGAAAATGGATAATGCGCGGAAAGATGCGGATCCTTTTAAGGATATTCCTGCTATCCAAAGCTCCGCCAACTATTTCTTCGCCAAGTACGTGTGTCACCACCTGTCCCATTCTTATTTGATATTGGTCAATAGAGTGAGAGCGAAGAAGTACATAGTAAGTCGTTCATCGCTCCTAATCAAGTGTTGTTATTAAAATAGTACAAAGATTTCTGCGTCAGGTTTGGAAGAGCACCCAAATCCTCATGTGATTATACTACTTGGAATCATTTACGCTGCGCAAGAGAACAAAGCCTCTGTTGACATTTACCTCACTAACCCTCTCCCACAATCCGTGTTCGTGACGCTCGCTGGGGTCCTCAAAGCCAACAACTGGACGCTTGTAGATACACGTGTCCATCTTCTTATTAAAGACATAAGCCACTACGGTACCGTCGCACTGTATGACGATGACGATGATGACCCTGATGACTGGGTCACTTTCCAAGAATCTGGGGCAGATTTCTGGAACGACTATCGAGCGACGATGGAGGAGAACTACCCAAAGATCATGGAGTCAATGCGTGACTTAACTTATGATCCCGTCATTCCTCCGAAACGAACCAAAACCAAAACCTCGACTGACGATACGGCCGATTCGAAGGCGAAATCTCTCACCCATAGTCATGGTAGAGGTCATAGTTGAGGTCACGGCGGAAGTGGATCCTTCGTCAGCACCGGAAAGCTCAGCAACGAAGCGTTCAGCGAAGGCGAGGACATTGATTACCAACTCACGGCCAACTTCGAAGAATCTGATCTCTACACCCTTTCCGATGACATGCCATACCAACACCAACCGCTCACGTCATCGGCTCTGGTTGCACTCAACGAGGAGACTAGTGGACTCTCATCCAAGGTCCGTCCAGAGCCCATGTTTTGTGCTAGACTCACTGTCCTCCAGGACTCCGTCCATGATGCAACCTACAGCGATCTACCGAGCCTGTTAGATTATCTTGCTAAGCAGGGGGTTCTCACTTCCTCACAGGTCGACGACTTTAATTCAGATGCCAAAAATGACGATGGGTACTACAATATGGGGGCTGTGATGGCTCTTTTTCTAGGTGTGGATGCTTCCGAAGTATTTTTTGCAGACCTGCCTTGTGATTTTGATCCGAATGATACCTCCTCTGCATCTCCTTCGAATTGGTTCCTTGCAAACTTTTCTGCTGATGTCTTGTCTTCCTCAGGGTGAGTTCTTTCGTTTCGAAAGAGCTATCCTGTTAATGATATTGTAGGGATGAATACACAGGATGGAAGGGCATTGCATCTATTGAGTTCAGCTTGTCACCTCCCGATAACGTTGATTTTAACTGGAGCCTACCGTTCACATCCAAGTTCCTGTCCTCTGCTTCCTACTCTTTGGCTCTCGACGGGTCTATAGACGTTTCGGTGCAGTGGCCCTGCTACGGAGGGAGGATAACTTCTGGCAATTTCAAAGGCACACTTCATTGCTCCGATTCTACGGCCTCAGATTATTCCGTGAGTCCTCCATGATTGTCACTCACTGTCCTAACCTTGGCCCAGATTGTCGGAAGCTACACATCCTCTAAAGGTCGATCCACACGCTACACCTTCCAATTTTCTGATGGAAGTTATGTAACGGATGGATACACCCTCATGATCACCGATATGTTTGCTTTCTTCGGGGGTATCGTATTCAACTTCCAGGATCGTCTGAAAGACATTTCTATTCCAAGTAAATGTCCTCTCCTCTCTGTTGAGTTATGGCTTACCTGCCTTTGTCAGATTTGCCGGATCTATTGGACAACCTGGATGATGGCGCCCAGTTAAATAACCCCGGGTTCACGCTCGAGAAAGCCGTTTCACAAGTGGTGCTTAAACAGATTATGGGAGACTTTCCTATCGACGAGCAGTCGCAGTGGCAGCCGTTTGGAGACAGTTTCAAGTTTTGGCTAAGCGTGACAGTGCTACATGTGGTTCTGGAGAACGTTATGTCCTCCAAAGCTCGGAGAGTGCGCCCCTCATCCCCTCCTCCTAATGTCACTGCTTATGTTGCGCAGGTAGTCCTCCAACTCCGAGGCAGCCTGTCCTATTATTCGAAGGATCCATCCCTTGACAAGGACGGCCACCCCATTGCATCTGAGCTTCCATATCAATTCCAGGTTCAGCTGGCTCCTTCGGGCGAGCTGGCATTCGAAATATCCCTGAACCCAAACGGCTCAATTTCGATCGGGGACATCTCTGACTTCCTAGGGATCCAGGCTCTGTTGCCTCTGGACACTGCATTCCCCGGCATATCCGATCTTTCAGCCAAAACCACGCTTACCAGCTTGACGGTCGAATGGGTTGGTGTTTCTTCCGTTACTCCATCCTACCTCGCATTGTCCGCTTCCATCGATGACTGGATCATTCAGCAAGACACAGTGACCTTGACCAAGGCTACTGCAGAGATCCAGGTCGCCAATCCTTTAAGTGAGGCTGGACGACAGTATTCTCTGCATACTACTGCTGCGATCGACATCGGTTCCGCTGAGTTCGAGATCATATTTGATGTGGACCATACAAACTCGCAGACGAGCACCCTCTACTTCGACATCTCCACAAACGATAAAGCTCTTCCCTTGGGCTCCATTATCACGCACTTCTTTGGCAATGACTTCAAGTTTTTGCCAGATACTTTCATTGGCCTGCTAGACGAGACGACCGTAGACAAACTCTCACTTGAGGCGTGTCATGATAGTAGTAATGGTTGGAATATCTTAACATTCCACCTGATCTTACGAATCGAGGACACTGACGTAAACATTTTTGGTGAGTTAGTTCATCAATGTTTATATGATTCGCGTTTATAACCCCTGACCAGAATCCTTGACGCTGGGGTATCCTACACTTGAGTTAAGCATCTCCCATCCGTTTGATAGCGTGAGTGCATACCTCATGCATGCTTACTGGGACCTGAAGCGATGTCCGTCAGAATCAAAGGGCTGTGTTGGTGTCACTGAAGGCATTAGTAAATTTCGCAGACACAGTTACTAGGATGGAGGTTGTTTTGAGTTCCGCTGAACAGCAGGTGATAGCAGCGCTGTTCGACGCCCAGGACTCACCACTTTCCCTTGGCCTGTTGGTGTCATACTTTATCCCAGGTAGGATTTCTCCTGATTGAATTCATCCTCAATACATACCGATACCTGCAGATGTCTCTACGACCAGTCTTCCATCCGATTTCTCCTTCCTGCAGGACCTCAGTATCAACCAAGCATCGTTAACAATGACCATAAGCAATGGATCCTTCTGTCTCAGCGAGATGTCCGTGGCTGTTGTTTCGACATCTTCGTTTAAGTTGTGGGATGAGATTAGTTTGGACAACCTTTCTGTTGTCCTTGGCTATTCGAAAGCGTTGGGTACCAGCATTTCAATGTATACGATGCTGGCTTTTGGGGACGAGTCCAACTATCTCACCTTCAAACTCGACTACCAACCGTCCCCCTCATCTGCGAGTGCCTCCAATGCAATCCTGGCCTCAGATGATAATGATAATACCACTCTGTCACCTCAGAGTGATGGCTCAACTTGGAGCGCAATCACTCAATACGAGGGTTCCCTTTCAACATTCGATATTCTTAGGCGGGTTTCTGGTATTGACATCAGTGCAGATATGGACGCCCTGAGTCTATCGAAGTTGCAGGGAGTGCTTGACATCAAAGCTACGAGCTTTAGCGCAATGCTTTTAAGGAGCCCGTCCGCTACCTCTTTTTCCTTCGAAGGCCAGATCAATTGGCTCATTTTTACCAACCTACGGTTTGCCTGCTCGAAATCAGTGACATGGACATATTCCTTGGGTCTTGGCGTGGACCCTGATTTGAACGTATTCGATCTTATTCCTGGCGTTGGCTCAGCGGTCTCCGGTGTTGTCTCATTCAAAGACATTTCTGTTGCTGTCTTCAACCACGTACTGGACCTTAGCGTCTTTCCTGCCATGAACTTCCCTGTAACAATCCAGCAGGACGGCTTCAAAGTTGCATTTGCCGGCAGGCTGGAGCTAACGGATAAATTGTTGACATTTGGGAAATGCATAGGCTCCGATAAAGCAAGCTTGGATATTCTTGGTGTCGTTGGCGATAATTTTCTGGAACTATCTGTTCACGTGGACGATGTTACGCTTTTCAATGGCAACCTGCAACTATCTGGTGATGTAGTCGTTATTTGTGATGGCGATTCCGATGACCTCCCTGAAATTG
The DNA here is from genome assembly GCA_026262225.1 of Inosperma sp. D86. NCBI lineage: Eukaryota > Fungi > Basidiomycota > Agaricomycetes > Agaricales > Inocybaceae > Inosperma > Inosperma sp. D86. Next base: position 4,236 of record JAIUJM010000361.1, on the reverse strand, counting down.
GAGTCAAAGGTAAGTGATTAGACCAAAGTTGCATTTCCGACCGTTCACTGGCCATGAGCAGGTACAGCTGTACTAAACTTTGGAGAAAGTGTCTCCAAGAACCCAATCACTACATCACTCTTCCTTTATGTTGACACCAGTACGGGAGGGTTAGGGTTCGACTTCAAAATCGATGAGTGGTTGGCAGTCTTTGGCTATCAAGGCTTGGATTTCAAGAATGTGAACATCAGCGCAGAGTTTCCACCTGAAGAGTTTCCAGCCCCTAGCTACATTGGACTGTCTGCCGAAGTTGATTTGAAAGTGAATAGCACATCAATCTCGGGAGAGTATGTCTGCACTATGCTCTTGCACATTTTGTGGGAAAACTGAACTGTGTTGGTATCAGTGTTGCGTTCCGTTTTGTTGAGGTAGATTTAACGAGGTGCTATGCTATAGGAAACCTTGTGTGAGTAACTCCTCTGTCATTCAAACTCAATTAACCTTTTTCGTAAGTGGAATTGATATCGCAAATATCATCCTTGCATTCACCAGTGCGACAATCCCCCCTTATCTCGATGCAGGTTTCCAGACCATTGCCTTCAAGATCGTTCCCAAGGATATGGACGATATTAATGGCAACTTAATACAGCAAGAGTTTGCGATGAGCGGCACAATGCTGTTCTATGGGCTGACCGCTGCCGTCGACATCGATATCATGCTCACTAAACTCGTTCTCGATGGTCGTCTTTCCCCTGTGAGCCTCCTTAACAATTCCAACCTCTTCAGTATACTAGCGTCTTCCGATGAACAACCTCCGCCCGCTGCTGGCAGTGGTGCTTCCATTCACATTTCCACAGACGATATGTCAAATCCACTCCGGATTTCTTGCCAGTGCACCTTCCTCAGTCTCAGCAACAATTTATACATCGACCTCTCACCATCTGGCCTTGTTTTTGCATTCACCCATTCCTCCGCGGATATTACATCCTTTTCCGTTAATGGCACCATTTCCAAACAGTCTATCACCATTGCCTCCTCATTGGAGTTTGATTTCTCATTTACCCTAGATGTTACCATCGAAAAAGTCGATCTTGGGAGTGTTAGGTATGATATCAACCTCAAAGCGGCTGCAAATGTGGATTTCGAATGGTCGGCAGGGAGTTGGAGGTTGTATATTTCCGGGACGTACGCCACTAAGCAATTTACCAAGGATCTCAATTTGGGCCCCTTCGATGAAAGCTTTTCGGATATCGAGAACCTGTGCAAAGAAGTTGTTGTCTTGATCAAGTCATCCATTAATGCAGATTTGGCCGCCATCCTGACTTCCGGAACGGCCTTTGCCGCTGTCTCCCTTCTCTCCGCCGGTTTTGGGTTTGAGTTCATGGACATCGCGCTAGTGCTTATTTGTCTCCATTTCAAGCCTGAGGATGTCCTCAAAGCGGTCAAGGAAGTTGGGAGGTTGACGTGGGATGAGATCGCCTCGATCGCCTATCACGTCAGTTTGACAACAGACGAGGCGATAGCTGCCATGCAGTCTATGGATTGCGCAACATGGGATCTCGTCTGGTGAATGATCTATATGTTACTGTTCTTGACTGAGATGACTGAACGTACTCTCGCATAGGGCGATTGGTGGTGCCTTTGGCAAGGCTGCCGAAGATGCTTGCCTCAAGCTTTTGGAAAATGATACAGCGGCCAGTGCTTATAATATAGCAAAGTAAGCCGTCAATCCTACTTCCGGCCTAGAATATGACCTCGCGGTTCACCCCTCACAGGCTGATGGCTAAAGTCTTCTTTGAGAATGCAGAGAATATCTCAGACGTCCTCTTTACCACGGGCTACGACCTCAAAGTCATAGCTCAGGCCTTGCTTGATCTCTCCTTTGCTCGATCCGTCGTGTTCGCGGCAATCATGAAATCGGCGGTTCTTACTTGGAACCAAGTAGCCTATACTGCAAGAGATATCGGTTACACCGTTCAAGATGTGATTGATTTGCTGAATGAGATGAGCTGTTCAGCTGACAATCTGGCAATGTGAGTTCTACACCTTTGTCGGGTTGCTTGACCAACCAGTGGTGACAGCGCAATCGGAAATGCATTCGGGATTGACGTTGAGGGAAAATGTGTAAAGATTCTATCGGATGCGGGTTATGATGCAAAGACCATAGCAAAGTTAACTCAACTTGAATGTCTGCCTCCTGGTACTTACTTCTCTCTTAGTACCGTCCACGACCTCTTCTCAGACACTGCTGGAAATATTGCTGGCTTCTTGTTCAACGTGGGATTTTCGTTCTATGACTCCGTGTACGCGGTGTATGTCCTCTTTAGCCTGGGAATCGACGACGTCGAGACGTACGTCTGAAATTTATGCGTTCACGCAGCATAACTGATCTTGGCACTAGCATTTTGAGCGATCTTGGGGCAACTGCAATTGAGGTGGCAGACATTATTGCAGAGATCTTCTCATAGCAATAACATTGAAAAATTAGTATTTTAGGGTACAACGGAATGATTCTGCATTATAAGAGACCGATATTCCTAAAGAGCAAGGCTGGTCAAACTTCAGCACCGATTTCTTGTACCAAAGACCGGCCTGTGTACCACAGCCCGGATATTTCCACCATTTTCAGAACACCAAGGTAGCTTGTTCACGAGGCTACTCACCTAGCTATGGACCGCGAGTCCTCGTGGGCGATAACTCCCGAAATCACATTAGATGAAGGGTAGTTCTCTGATAACGTGAATCTCTTCCATATCTCCCAAGCGACCTACAATATGCATCAGTTCTTGCATCAGGTTGTCTTGCTCAACTCACCCTTGGGCCAGCCCAGAATCACTGAACACCACCAGCCCGTCATTAAACGATGTGCCAACTAATATTCACGTTATTCGTGTCTTTGCGGGTAAGAATCTGCAGACAGAAGCAACATTCATGACTATCTTGCTGAACGCTTTGACCACATCCTCTGAAGGGCCAGCATTTCTGGCTTCCTGCCGCTAATGACAACTATTACTCCCTTACAGTCAAGTGAGTAGAAGAAGGTGCTTTTGCTGTTTTCGAGCCCCATGAAAGCCCCCTGAGGTATTCGAAACCTTAATCAACAACACACCAAGGCTCAACAGAAACAACGTCGGGAGTACTCTCAGTTCGATTGCGAGTAACCATGCTATCAAGAAGTTGTCTACGAATGTCCTCACTGATGATTCCTTAGTCAAGTTCTATTCGAACCGAAGAACCGATGATACAGACGAACACTGCAATAGGCACGACGATAGCGATACTGTAAAGCCCAATTCTTGTGGTCGTTTCGTGCACGTGGTACTAGTTGGCATACTTGCACTGGATATGATGTGGTCTGCAAAAAGGCAGGTCCAGGACGAATGGCTGATCAAGAGAGCAGGCGGCTCCCCCACAGACCCTTTCTGTGCAGGATGTGAGGAAGATGAATAGTATAAGGGTGGGTGGATGGAAAAAAAAGGAAAATGCTGTTGCTTAGAGCAATGGATGATGAGCAAGCGTGTCGCGCGCTGGTGCGCAGAAGTGTGCAAATGAGAGCGACTGGAATAGTAACGGAAACGGAAACGATAAGGTGGTCACGTGCACTCGGACCCGAAGACGTACCTGTCGCGGGTACCTTCATCATTTTCACCTGGGACTACAAAGCATAGTATCCCTCCCATACAGAGAGAGAACCTGCAAGAGATTGATCACGGTTAGTGTTGTTGGCGACAATTCGCCATCTCGCCACCTGGCGATCGCCGGGAACCGTCCTTGCTAGCCTTACACCTGTTACTGATGTGACTGTAGGGAGTCGCTAAAAGTTGATCCAACCTGAACTCCGACAAGATGCCGACTCTGGCAATACCACGTGAGAGGCGCGTCGCGTCATTCAACAACATAAGTTCCATTCAATGTAGGTTTAATTCAACAATGTTTGTCAAACTTGTGCATGTAAACTCATTGGGATAACCTGATGTACCACTTGCTTAAGTGGGCCATTAAATGGCATGTACGAGTCCTGGATTCTTTTTTAACATCTAGACCTATTGTAAGCTATTGATTACTACTGTATCATTTCAAATGATTCGGCAGTCCCATGTCCCATGACCCTTTGTTTTTGCCAAAATTGGTTACTTGTCCCCTGTCCCAGCCATGATGGCCAGGGATTCCAAATAAATCTACAAACTCTAAAAGTATTTTTATATATTGATTCTATTAGAAAATGACCATTTATGTATAATAAAATACTCAGAAGCT
>JAIUJM010000360.1:0-17305 GCA_026262225.1 Inosperma sp. D86 | reverse complement strand
CGAGTACTGAGGTGAGCACAACTTTAGATATTAGCATTAGCGTTTACTTATCATGTGTATAGTTGCCATTTCAATAGGTAACTAATAATACAGTTCTTTCTACGAGTACTGAGTTGCCATTTCAATAATCCATAGATTAGTACTTAAAATGTCCAACAGAAGTACAAAATACAAACATACATTTTCCTTGCTCAGGATAGAGACGAACACATTTCTTACATGTATGGAGGATCTCTGGTTGTCCATAGAGCTTGATGTGAGCATTGCGCTGCTGAATTGCTTGCTTGAATCGGTCGGCTTGCTCACCATCATGACGAACTGTCAAAATTGAGTTGCGGCGTTGACTATCCTCAAGCAGCGACAAAATTATGAATCCACGGTAAACATGGTCTCCCTTCAGTGAAGGTTTGAAGGGCCAGTCACCTGGAATAGCATCTTTTTCAAGTTGAGAAAGTGCAAGGCTATATGACCGTGCACAATTTGTAGCCGACTTCCTACCACAGACAGATTTAATCTCTTGAATCATACAATGCACAATTACCTACCAGGCAACATTCATGTCAGTACGCCACACATTAATAACCCTTCGTTCAACATAATGGTGATCCGCAACCTCAATAATATCTGGGAGATCTCCAGGATAGTACGAACGCACATTCTTGTGTACGGAGTAGTTGTGATGATAACTTGTGTTGCATCCTATTTCATATTAGTTAAACCAAGAGTTCAAGCACCACCCATTTGCGAAGAACAGTTTGGTCCCATACCTGGACAATAAAGGTTCATTACACACAATGGAATGGCACCATCATCTAGAGTATATAAGATTGCCTTTCTCTGATCGACTTTCTGGAGTTTCTGTTTCATCTGCATCCGGTTGCACTCCTCATTGACACAGAAGTGGCTTAGAGGATATATTACTCCTGGAAAAGGTAGATCCATTGGGTACACTGTATATTAGAGGCAGAGAAACCTACAGTAGCCTAAATTACCACCAAAGAGCCGGTAATGCTCCTCAATGGCCTGCATCTTTGCTGCCCAGCACCACACTTCACCCTTCAGAAGGCTCCATAAAATCTCAATGCTTTCGTATGATAGGCCACAAAGGTTTGCAAGTAAAGCGGCAATTGACGTTGGCAAAATAGGTGGTGGATCGTCAGTTGTTGAGTTGGCATCCATAATCAAAATGATATCATTTTTGAAGCGAGGAGCATATGTGAGGAATGTGGTCATTTTAAACACTCCCTCAGCAGTCAGTAGCTCTTCTAATCCTGTTTGTGGTTGCTGAACGTTCATAATGTGCACGCAGTTACAGACGCGTCATCAAGCGCTCAACAGCTGATGTAATCGATCGGCCCGAAGGGGCGGTGGGGCGCCGGGGCGTAAATCGGAGTCCGGAACTTTCTGTATTTTCCTACGACTCAAATGCGACAAGGTAGCACTCGTAAGTCCCTTGTTATTCACACCCTGACTGTTTTTAAACGCTCCTTATTGCTGTTTACAGGGTGTGACTCCAGGCCGTGCCAGGGATTCTGCCTTGGAGGACAATCTCGACCCATCGACTCAACGACTAATCGCACAACGTTGCTGCAAACAAGCCACGACCCTCATTTCCTAGGTTACCCGCCTCCCTTTTAGTCTCGGCCTTCTCCAGTAGACCCTCGTCGCTGTATACTACGGGATAACCAACCTGTTCCCTCAAGTCCTTTCGTCTCAAACGCTTCCCTTTCTTGCACCCTGAAACAACCTTCTTCTCATGGCTCCATGGCCAGGTCCTCGAACCTCAATCATGATACATTCACACCAGTACTACAGCAGTATCGTCGTCGCAGACGTCACTACGCACCGTTACTGCCCAACCAATCTTTACTTCCGGCCGGATGAAGCAACGCGCTGCCTCTCCCCTCTTTAACTCAAAACCGTACTTTCACTGGACCTGACGATCCACCTCTGCGACTAATCTTCGTTCCATTCTGGGAGAGATTGTCAAGCGAAGAGGTCGACCTTGATGTTAAGCTTGCAAAATCAATGTGAAGGCGCCTAGATGGGGAAGCGGAGATTGATGAATAAAAGGGAGTCATGAACGACTACTCCTACAGCAATACAGATTATTCATCATCCTAATCTGCGTCTCCAGCCACTCCCGCCTTGCTATGGACGACTAATCTACCCTTCCTTCAATCCAAATTCGTACTTCTACAATCCAGACCCACACCAGTGCAGACACCTCCATCCCATTTCGGATCAGCAACTGGGATAAACGTCGAACGATGGTAGAAGACCAGAAAAGTCCACTTTGAGAAGCATGCACCGTCGTAGGCGGCAGTGGGATAAAATGGAGGATGGAAGACCATGGGAAAGCTCAAGGAAGTGGACGATGAACGACGGTGTTGAAAAGGAAGTCGCGAGGGAAGGTTTTGGAGGAAGGAACGGTCATGATTGACTTCAGCAAGTCATGACCCCGAATTATCGAATCGATGTGGATAGGCTATGAAAGGAAAACATGAGGTAGCAAGCTTTATGACCGCAACGATACCTTCGAAGTCGCCCTCTTGGAGATACATTCCCCTTTGTCAGCTTCGATAACAAGACCACCATCACAACAGCAATGGAGGCGAAGGGCCAATTTTTTTTCACCTTCGACGAGGAGGCTGTGAGGCTGTGACAGAATTTTAGTCGAAATCATTGATTTTCGCGTTCATCGAAGTCTAGATGAGGAGAAAGCGGTATCTGTGTCGAACGTCTATGCCCACACTACACGAAGCCTGTAAACGATGTAGGAAGAAGACTCGGACGCTCCGTTGACTTCTTCCGATGATGAAGATTTTTTGTTGGATGAAATACCTAGGGGAGAGACAGGAACGTCTCCAACGAAGCTGACGACATCTTTTGGATGGTCCTTCTCACTCTAAGGAGTACTGCCGCCAGACCAATCGGAATTCGGAATTGGATTGCAGATTCGTGGATCTGCGTAGAGATTGGGGCAAGAAAGCATGTCGAGTTAGGGAAGAAGGACGAAGACTGGATGACGCCAGTGTTGGCACCGCGGGTGGAGTTACGAGTTTTGCTTTGCCGCCTCTGGCTATCCAGAGTGAATTTGTCGAAGAAAATCTGGGAGCGTAGTCCAACAATGGTATGAGCCATGCTATTTTTTAACTGGACGTTAATCTAATGATAATTCAGCCTCAGAGTTTTGCAATCTAATTCAATGTCTCACTTCCGATGGCCCAGTCCAAGCTCAGCTCCCATTCCTCAATACCTCCTCCATGGACCTCTACTCTCCTGAACACGAATACAACGCATCACCTTCTCAATCTTCCATTTCCATCAGACAAACTCCAAGTTAAAGTTTTGGTGGAGGTGGATGCGATGCACTTCAAGTTGGGTAAGGCACCAAACCTCCAAACGACGCTCTCAAGTGCGTATTCTAATACGGACACGATCTTTACATGTTCGCACAGGTTCCCCAACCTGATATATTAACATTGGTCCTATAGTACAGCAGTATCGACATGACTAACCTTTACGTTCACTCCAATCATGCACCGTACTGCTCTCCTCAAACTGATCGACCTCCCACTGTGACCAATCTTCTTTCTGTTCTGGAAGTGAATTCCAAGCAAGCAAGAATTGAAAACCGGAACTTGACGTTATCAAGAAGCTTGCAAAATCGAAGTGAATGGGATCGTATGGTTGGAATTGCACCTAGATGAGGACGGGGAGATCCTGGATGGTGATGAGTGAACAAATGACACCTCATGACATGGATTATTTGTCGTCCCGATTTGTGTTCCAAGGTCTCCAGCCCTGCTCTGGAACGTGCATCTTCGCCAAGTCTATCTGACCGTCGAGGTGTCCTTTCATAAACCCATACATCTTCAATCCAGACCTATCCAGACTCATACTGATGCTACACCTGGAATCAGCAAATGAGATGAATGTCGAACAACAGCCTGGAAAAGACCAGGAAACTAAACTCCATCCCAGTTCTGCTCGTTTGCTGAGCAGCCCTCATTGCTGGACAGTTGTGGACTCCTATGTAGTTGAGACATGTTTGACAAAGTTATGGTAGACACTCATCCATTGAATGATTCCATAATCAACAAAAGAAGTATGCGGACATATTGTATTTAAGTTGTTCACCATCAACAGACCTCCAAGTCTTCAAGTTTGAAGCTTCAGTCCTAGTAGGCTATGACCCAAAATATATATTTAGAAAGAATTCCAGTTAAATGAAAACTATTATGAAGACTTGTACAGTAGAAAACAGTTGATAGAATACAAAAAATCAAAGCATCATTCAACTCAGAACCTACTTGAATGCTCTATAACTCCAAATTCTAACCTCACCATCATCACTCGCTGTGGCCAAAAAGTTCCCAATGCGACTCAAATCAACTTGCCAAACAAAGTCCTTGTGTCCCGAAAGCATACAGTGTGCCACTCCAGTCCTTGTATCCCAGAATAAGACATTTTGGTCATAAGACCCGGAGACAACCCAAGTACCATCACGCGAGACAGCCATGGAATAGACTCTGTCTTTGTGACCAGTAAGGTTCATGAGGCAGGGTGAGGAAGAGGTTCTTGATGTGCTTGTGAGTGCTGTGCTGCCAGTGCTGGCATCAGACCCAATACCCAACTGACTGACATCCCAAAACTTCAGTGTTGCATCCCAACTCCCACTGATCAGCCTCTTCCCATCTGGCATGAATGCAACAGATGAAACACCATTCGTATGCCCTCTCAACGTCAGCACCAGCACACCTGTCGTAATCTCCCAAATGCTCACAACCATATCTGCAGAGCCCACAGCTATGTACCTCCTATCAGAGGAAATAGCCACAGATAGAACCCTGTGGTTAGGCATCCGATAATGGCCATCAATAGTCAGGACTTTAGAAGTCTTATTGTGCAGATCCCATAGACGCACTGTTCCATCACGTGATCCAGTGACGATATATCGGCCTTTCGGCGAGAAGTGGACAGAGTAGATAGCATCTTGATGCCCTTTGAGGGTATCGTGGATTCGCTGATTGGCAATTTCCCAAACCTGTTTCACATGAAGAAAATCAAATGCAAAGATTTGGGATTCAGTTGAATCAGTTCCCAATTGGCAATCACCCTGAATGAACCAAGACTGTACACACCCTTATCTGCTTATCACCTCCACCAGTTGCAAGGTACTTGCCATCAGGACTAAAGGATACGCCCTCAACATATTTATCATTCTTATGATCGAGAATGCTGCCGATAGAGGTTAGCCTGCCTTCTTTGACGAAAATGCGAAGTGAAACATGTTAAAGGACAAACTCACCAAATCTTGACTCCAGTCTTCACATCAAATATCTGAGCCATCCCTCGACATCCTGTAGCGAGCCACTTTCCATCCTGACTGAACTTAGCACAGGTCACACCAGAGTCATGTATTAGCTTATGCACCAGATTTACATCTAGGACCCAGTCGACCTTTGGCGAGAGGTTGTATAAGACGAACCAGTCATCGCCCTCACGTTTGAGTTCAGGAGGATAAGACGAATAGTCGACATCTTTAGAAAAGGGAAATGGCAGTGTGGGTGGTCGTGGAGTTTGTTGCAACAGAACTCGGTTAGAGATTGGGGGCCGTTTTGCATGTTTGCACACAGGTTCTGGGAATGCAACTCCTTGAACTTGTGGTTGCTCTGATGTTGTTCTGAATTGAGGCCGCAAAATCGCAAGAGAATTCCTGGCATTCACAACACAGCTGGTTGCTGATTCAGACCCTCCAGGAATGCTTGAGGAAGAAGAAACACCAGGAGAAGGCGAGTGTGAGTGTGAGTGGCCGGCTTTGGTTTTCGTGGATAGCCTAGCACTCTTTCTGAGAAGGTTGGACTTTGGGTCGCGGTTCTGTTTGGATCCGCGTGTTTCTGTAAGCCTGTCGTCCCATTCCCTCTGCTTCCTCTTTTTCTCTCTATTAGCCAAGATTGGGTCTTGGTCTCCTCGGCTTTGCGAGGGAACAAAACTAGGATGTCCTGTGGCAGGCGCGTTCTGAATAATTGCGTTTCTGTCGCTATCGTGAACTTTGTCGGTGGCAGTGACAGCAGTGCGAGCCCTCTCGCATTGATCGCGGATCTCGATGATTTCGATTTCAAGCCTTCCAAGGGATTGACGGAAATGCGAGACTAGATAGTATAAGGTGTAAGAAATCTGCGGTTCTTGAAGGGGGAAGGGAAGATTCACCCTGCATGACCACTCCGTTGAGTTTCTCGAGTATACTAACAAAAGGATCGGACTGCGATCGAGGTGTGTTCATCATCGCGCTCATCTGATTTTCAGAGGTGGTCGTCGACAGATAAGTGGGTCATTCCCAAAAGCGGTGACAGTGAACAAATTGAATCCAAACATTATTGATCAACAACTCTTTGACCTGGTAATTTACATGAGTGTTAGCCAGCAAAAGTTTCTTAAAGGACCTACTTACAGTCGTCACACACTGGCATCACACCGAGGTTGAATTTGTTGCGAACAGGAATGCGAAGAAAAGAGGATTGATCACGTCGGAGTTTCAACGTGGAATTCGGCTGGTAATCAGATAATCTCACCTTCCTGACCTCCGTCAACTTGCTCGTACGGATCAGATGACAACGTCAAGCTGATCCTCGTTCTTTCTTCCCTATTCTTCCCTTTTTCTCCAAGCCAAAAGCAATCCCATACCTGAACCTAAACCAATCCCAGCATCCATTCAATTCCGTCGCGAAACTTGACTGACGACCCAAGACAAAAAGGTTCTGAAGACCACGGCTAGCGGCAATTAGGAAAGGAAAGTTGGCTTGCGAGGTATCAACGAAGTGCGATAGAGGCAAGGAACCCTCTAACAGAAGCCAAGGACAAGGAAAAGTCACCATGGAGTTGGGTATACCAGTGGGGAGTTTGCCTGCACTCAGATCGTCGCCAATGAACCACAAATACATGTATAGACATTCAAAACGCACCTGAATGACCAAAGAGGGTCCTCCTAGATCAACCCCCAAACCTTCGCCAAATTCGGAACAAAGAGTGCGTCATAGACACTTGTGACTTCGTGTTTGACAACGTAGAAGGGTGTGCCATTCGGAACCAAGAACAAGTCAGACAGTAGCCTGAACCACACCATCTGGATTGAGAAGAATCGTCGATGTCACCAAGAATGGTGTACTCGGAATTTGTGTCTTGGGCTTGGCATGGGTGAAAACAGTGTGAAATTGGATGCTAGAATGGTGAACGAAAGATTACCACGGAAATAATGGTCTCTAAGCCACATCTGGCCAGATTTGTCAATAGTGATAGTTATAAACATGAAGGAAGGGCTCACCGGTCCATTTTATGCATCGTGTCATAATGTGGGTCTACAGACATGTAAATTCACCAAATGCTTTTGTGCTTGAAGGTCGCGGTTCAGGGTATAATGAGACGCTGTCAGGAACAAGCAGAAGCGTGTAGAGGACAGAGGATAATATCCTCCAGACAGGCATGGCAAACAGAATCTCCATTAATAAACTTACGTACCCTCGAGGTTTATAGACATCGTCCTTAAGAGGTTTATGTAGAACTAGTAGTAAGTGGCAGTTGCAAAGCGGCATAGTTGAATATTTGAATGTTGAATGTTGAGAACTCACAATTTCTTAGATAGATAGGTAACTCCATGATGATCTGAATCGTTGCGAACTGGTGTTTGAAGACGACCTGCTCAAGCCCAGGCTCTCAAGGTGAAATTCCGCGAGTGACACCTTGGCGGGCCGGTGAATCCACAACGAACAGAATAGTGGCTGCCTGAAAACGAGCTGGGACCCTCGTCTCCCAGGTGATCCCGCCTCCAGTTTAGTCCCTGCCTTCTAGTGGACCCTTGTCACTGTACGGAATAAGCAACCACAGTCCAAACTTCCCTTGTTTAATCTGCTCCTTCAAGTCCTTTCGTCTCAAAAGCCTCCTTTCCCACACCTTGAAACAACCTTCTTCAAGTTCACATTGCTCTATGGACGTGTTCTCAAACCTCAATTATGCTACGGTCCCATGGTAGTATCGTCGTCTCAGACGTCACCAGATACAGCCAATCTTTGTTTCCGCTTGGATTATGAAACGTGCTTTCACCCCTCTCTTCAACTCAAACCAAACTTCCACTGCACCTGAACCATCTGCCACTGCGATCAAGAATTTTCAAGTGAAGAAGTCCTTGACGTTATTGAAAAGACGCAAAATCAATGTGAAGGGCGCGCCTAGATAAGGAAGGGGAGATCCCAGATGAATGAAAAGGGAGTCACACACGGCTACTCTTACAGCGATATGGATTATTCATCACCCCAATCTGCGTCTCCATTGTCCCATTCTGGCATTACTATGGAACATCTATTCCACCCATCCTTTCAATCCCAACCCGTACATCTACAGTTCATACCCGGACACCTCCATCCCATTCCGAATCAGCAGAGTGGAAGATGAGGATACTTCACTTTAAGTCTGGGACAGAAAGTGGTGGAGGACGACAAGACGACGAACGATGGTGATGAAAAGGAAGTCGAAGGAGACGTCATTTGGGGTTTCGGAGGGGGAAACGGTCGTGATTGACCAAGGCAAGTCACGACAATGAACCATCAACCTTTTGCAACCACATCGGTACCCTCGAAGTTGCCCTCGAATCCTTTGTCGGCTTTGATAACAAGACACAACAGCAGCAAAAGCGAAGGACCGGTTTCCTTCACCTTCGAGGAGGAAGTCGTGATGGGATTTTGGTCGAAGTTGTTGATTTTCGCGTTCATCAAAGTCCAAACGAGGGGAAAGTGGTGTGTATGTCGAACGTCTATGCTCACACTCAATGAATCCTGAAAACGATATAGGGAGAAGACTTGGACGCTCCGTCGACTTCTTCCGATAACTAAGATTTTTCGTTGGTTGAGATACCTAGGGGGAAGACAAGGACGTCTCCAAAGTTGAAAGAAGCTGATGATCTTTCTTGCTCGAAGGGTTGGTGGAAACGAATAGAAAAAGTCTACTGCCGCCGGACGTGTTGGAATTCGGAATTCGAATGCAGATTCGTGGGTCTGCTTAGAGATTGGGGCAAGAAAGCATGTCGAGCTAGGGAAGAAGAACAAAGACTGAATGACACCAGCATGGCACTACTAGTAGAGTTATGAGTTTCACTTTGGCTACTCAGAGCGAAAAAATCTGGGAGCGTAGTCCAAAAATGGTACGTCCCGTGCTATTTTTTTAACTGGACGTTAATCTAATGATAATTCTGCCTCAGAGTTTTGCAACCTAATAGCAATGTCTCCCTTTCCGATCGCCCCTTCCGAGCTCGGTCATCTCAAGGATAATATGTCTTCGATACTCTGTCCATCAGCCTTCATACCCTGAATGCGAATCCAACACATAACCTTCTCGATCTTCCATTTCCATCAAACAAATGACAAGCAGCACGTCACTTAGGACCGGAGGCCATCGCTCAAAGTCGATCCAGCTGAAAGGTTACGAGGTTGCATCTAGATCGAGAGAGGGAGAGGAAGTAACCACTCAATGAGGATGGGCTCCTGGCAGCTCACAAACCTTTCTACTGCTACACGCCTTCCACAAATCTTCGCAGTCCAATCCATCAAGTTAGACGTATCCTCAACCGCATATCGGCCCTCCTTTCTGCAAACCTTGCAAGATCCTAAGCAGATGACGGAAGAATCGGGCGATCTTGATCGGATTCAACAACGTACCGCATTGCAAAGACTCCTTGCTTTTCTTTATATCGAAAATGGGGGGAGAGGAGAAAAACGATTGCCGGTGTCATAGTACCCAGTTGTGCAATTAACGAAGCCACCAAATTGGAGAGTGCAAGATTCCATGTCTTTCCATGGCAATTCTTTGGATGAGGAGCCTGTGAGGAGGAAATGGTGCTACTGGGTTGTGGTTACGAGTCCCCTTTAGGGAGTCTGCACCAGACAAGCCTAGCCTTCAGGTCGACCCTGTCCTTTTCACTCTTCTTTCACGATCCAAACCAGAACACGCGTATGCGCTACACCAGACCCAACATCAACGCCTTCACTTCCAATCCATTTCCGATCAACCAAGCACCAACTGGACCCATGACGCCAACTCAAAAAGATACGAAAGGGCTCTCCGCCTCTCTGTCTTGGTGCCAGATTTCTTCGCATCGTGTATTGGAAATGACCAACAGCAATCCGTAACGTTCACACAGTTGGTGCAAGCCACTTTCTATCCGGAACCATCATTTCGAACATCTAACCTTTCGTAATTCAACCAGTTCCCTCAGGTCCCTTCATTCCAAATGCATCGCTTTGCTTTCCCGCACCCGGAAACGAGCTTGCATGGGTGTATGGACAGGTTCCCAACACGATACTGTAACAGCCGTCCTGTGGTGGTATCATGATCACCTTAGAAACGTTCCATTTTCACTTCCGTGCCGATTATGCCACTCGCTCCCACTCAAATCTATTCCAACCCTCTCCAGCACAAAGCTGAACCTTTCCCTGCACCTGAACGACCCAACAGTGTGACCGATCGTCGTTCCACCAACACTCACGATTCAGCAAACGAGACGAACGCCAAGCAACCATTCGAAGGACTGAAGGAGAGGTAAACTTCCTTGAAAACACGAAGCTTGAAGGTTTTGCCACAACAAACCCTTCCGAGACCCTCAAGATTTACATCATAGATTCTGGGTTATTGGAACGGAAAGGAAATCAGTAAAATGGAACGAACCGGAATTTTGACTGAGATCACCTACATATTGTTCAGATAAGTATATCAAGTGCGAAAATGAAAATTTTGAAAATTCGAGGATTCTACATTCGAGAAATGAGGACATGGTGAAACGACTGGTTGAAGCGTAGAATTGATAACGCTGCTGTTTATTATACGTTTTCTGTATCAGTCGGCCTTGACATTACAAAGTTTATTTATTAAGGAGATTCAGAATACAACTGATTGCCCTTCGATAAGAAAAGCCAATGAATCGAAAGTTCGAGGTCAACCTCAGAAACGAGACCCTCTTTCCAACTTCCCATAAGACATGGGCAACGCAACAAAAAAAAAAGCGAACCAGCATCCAACAATTAGAAATATAGAATGGTTTCTTTCAACTTCAACGTTCCCGACTTGAAACACGAAGCTTCGAAAGTAGACTGCGCAACGAGTGTGGTGTTGTCCGAAGGCGAATTGCGTAAGCCCAGCGTTGAGGCGATGAGAAAGCCCCTCGAGATGAAGACGTTGAGTTGCGTTGATTGAAAGGTCAACATGCTGGGACGCAGAAGACCACAGCCAGTAACGATCAGGATAGGCAAAATCGAACTCCAGGGAGTTGTTAAAGTGTGGTGACAGCAAAGAGGGAGCTTGTATAGCGCTGTGGTCAGCATCGGTGATGGTTTTCACCGTTCCACGTTGTGATTAAAACGAATGTGGATAGTAAACGATGCAAGGAATAACTGAGCTACCTTCGCTGTTGAAAAAAAATTATCCGATCCAATAGAGGCCACGATCTTGAAGCATTGCGAATAGTCGTTGGTAACGCTGATATAACATCATCCAAGAGATGACGCATATATTCAGTGGAAAAGGTGGAAGGAAATATCTCGAAGGGAGTAGCAGTTCATGGTGACTATCAATCACCGGACAACGACCAGGCGACGAATTGCGGTAAATGGGTAAAGATAGGGATTGAGAGGCGGTAGAGAAGATAGCGTAACTGGAGTATTGCGGGAAGTGAGTTCAATCTGTAATATGACATTTGTAATAGGCTGGCGCACCATACACATCGAGCATAATCAATTGAAAAGTCCCTCAAAGCAAAACTCGCTGCCCTCCACTTCGCCTCTTGAATGATGCAGGAAATCAAAACGAGGCAAGGCTATAAACTGTGAGAAGGGTGGGTCAGCATCGAATATTCAATAAGAGAGCATGAGACATACTTGTAACAAACGAGCAGGGGAGAGTAAATTTGGTAGACGTGACGGTTGGACGGGCCGGCGTGACATTGTGTTTCTTCGTTTCTCTCTATTTTCCTGCAACGATGCCCACGTAAGTCCCTTGTTTGATGACTCTTTTTCACTAAACGCTCTTTGTTCACATAGATAAATTGATAAATTGGTTCTCCCTCGGAGGGCAATCTTGTGTCGCTTCAGATTCGACGACTAATTCCACAACGAACAAAATGGCCCTGGCTGCCTGCAAACAAGCTGGTCCCGGTTGTCTCTAATGGACCCTTGTTGCTGTACAGAATAAGCAACCCAAGTCCAATCAATCTCTTCCCTCAAGTCCATGACAGCGTCCTCTCCCACGCCTTGAAACAACCTCGTGTTCTCAAACACCGCTACATTAACACCAGTCCTACAGTATCGTTGTCTCAGATGTCGCTACACACTGCCAAGCCACTCTTTTCTTCCGCCCGGATTAAGCAATGCACTGCCTCTCCCTCTTTGACTCAAAACCGAACAGCCTGACGATCCACCACCGCGACTAATCTTCATTCCGTTCCGGAAGAGATTTTTTTCAAGCGAAGAAGTCGTCCTTCACGTTATCGGGAAACTTGCAAAATTAAGGTGAAGGGGTCGGAATGGCGCCTAGGGGAGATCCAAGGTGATGAATGAAAAGGGAGTCACGACAACTCCTACAGCAATCCAAATTATTTTTTCTGTGTCTCCAAGGGATCCGGCCTTGCTATGGAATGCCTATTCCACTCGCTCTTTCGATCCAAGCCCATATATCTATTATTCGGACCCACACCAACGTGGACACCTCTTTCCCGTTTCGAATCAGCAGGTGGGACGAATGTCGAACGATAATGGAAGACCGGGATACTTCACTTTGAGAAGCCTGCACCATCCCAGTCGGGATACAGTGTGGTGGACGATGGAAGATCGTGGAAAAGCTCAAGGAAGCGGACGACGAACAACGGTGATGAAAAGGAAGTCGTAGGGGACGTAATTTGAAGGTTTCGGAGGCGGAAACGGTTGTGATTAACCTCAGCGAGTCGCAACTCATTGAAACGGTGTGGATAGGACGACAACTCCTATGAAGCAAAACACGAAGCATCAACCTTTTACAACCACAACAGTACCCTCTCAGCCGCCCTCTTGGAGATACATCACTTTCGTCGACTTCAATAATAAGGCCATCGTCACAACAGCAGCGGAAGTGAAGGGCCCGTTTCCTTGATCTTCAAAGGAGGATTTTGACGGAATTTTGGTCGAATCGTCGATTTTCTTGTTCATCAAAGTCGAGATGAGAGGGAAACGGTATCTCTGTCAATGTCTATGCCCACCCTCAATGGACCCTGAAGATGATGTAAAACGAAACTCGGATACTCCGTCGACTCCCTCCGATGACAAGGGTTTTTTGTTGGATGATATACCTAGAGGGAGGACAGGAACGCCTCCAAAGAAGCAGACGACCTCTTCAGATGATCTTTCTCGCTGTAAGGTGTGGTGGAAGCGAATGAATGAGCCTACTGCCACCGGACCTGTTGGAATTCAGGAATTCGATTGCGGATTCGTAGATCTGCTTAGAGATTGGCCTCGGAATCGAGGGGAAAAGGCAGTGGTGGGGCCGGAGTCTCATCCAGGTCGAGGGAAAAGAAACGGACAACGTTGACGTCGAGGAGCTACCGATTGCAGGGTTTCGGAAGTGGACGTGGACGGAATTGACGAAAACAAGACTGTGGACATGTCAAATTGGTTCAGCTGTCGTCAACAATACAACAACTGCAGGACAGAAGCCACTCTTGGGTCCCGCTTTTATCGACTGAAGGCTTCTCTTTGCCCCTCCCGATAGACTCATCTTCATTTGTCACAAACACCAACCGCATTGTTTTTGCATACGCGTATTATGAATACATTCAGGGAATGGACCGTCAAACCGCAAACCACATATATTATCCTCCTCCCTATTGGGATTTGCACCGCAATTGGAACTTCTACCGTCCGGAACCCACACGTTTCGGACTGTTTTGACAACAACATTTGGCCTGGCCATCGAACGGAGACTGCACCTTCCTTCCTGGTATTCAATGTCTTCCTTCCAACCGAACATAAATCAAACCACCACTTTCCCTTGAACCCAAATGCGACTCAACACCAGTTCGAGTTTCCATCTCCAACACATCCTGAGCCAGCAAATTTGTGGGTTGCGTCTTGATTGAGGGAGGGGGAGACAGTGAGGGATGGGATTGAGGTTTCAAAAGCGGAAAGGGATTCGGGCAAGGCTGCACGAGCTCTGAGCGCAGCCCATTAAATTTATAGGCCAAGAACCTCTGCGAATGCAAAGACGAAGCGCAACAACACCTTCCACAAATTTGAGCAGTTGAACTCGTCAGCTCGATCTTGCTTGCCATCACGATGACAAGGCAGGAAGCAGGAAGAGTTGCGAGGGCAAATCTTTTTCGTCCTATGCCCTTTTCTACCAGACGCCAACTAACGACAATGAAATCCCAGGATCTCGCAATATAGGCTACATGCCCGTCAGCCTTCCGCTCTTGCTCGTCCCAAATACTTCTATCTCGCGGCCGCATCGAGTTGACGGAGGACAAACCGACTTCCTCTGGACCGAGATGACTCTGAGTGGAAACGGTCGCGATTGGCCCAGGGGAGTCATGACCCCATCGACCAAGGATAGTACGATGAAAGGAAAAAACGAGGCTTTCAAGTTCTGACCACAACAGCAGCCCCGAAGTCGCCCGATTGGCGATACATCCCCAGCATCGGGTTTGCAGCAAGATTGTCAACCACAGCAGAAGTGCCAAAGGAACACAAAACCAGTTTCCACCACCCCCGAGGACGTTGTGACGGATTTTGGTGGATCTCGTTGATCTTCGCGTTTACCAAAGTCCCGAAGGAATACGGTCACCACCCGTCCCCACAGTTGGCACCGGTGGAGTCTTACATGGGATGAAGACGACGCTGACTCTCTGACGACTTCTTCCGATGACGAGGCTTTGTTCTATGTAGGAGGAAGAAAAGGACGTCCAAGGAAGCAGAAGACGACGTGTTGGAATTCAAAAATCGATTACAGGTTCACGGATACCATATACGCTTCAATTTTGGGAGAAGAAAGCGGAGAAAGCGTGTCTACCTCCATTTTCTACAGTCCTTTTCAGGAAATTGGAAGGACGAGGACATGTGTTGAAGAAAACTTGAGATGGGTATGGCAAGGCAGGGGGCGTTGCAAAGGTCCGATCTGAAGCAGTATGTTCCATGTTATGTTTTAACTGGATGTTGACTTACAATTTTGCAATCTCAGAGGCTTGCGACATCAGCCAGTTTCTTACGAAAATGAAGATGAAGCCGGCTATCTTAACAACACCTGTCAGAGGTGTACTCGGAGTCGAACCCATCGAGCTGGATTCTGGAATTTGCAAAGCCATCATGGCAATGACACTGGAAGAGAGGAAGCTATAAGGGTTTTTGTTCAACCAATGTACGTACAACTGTCATAAGCTATTTAATGGAGGATGACGAAACATTTTACTACGTCCAAAGGTATGAGCTGTCGCATATTGGTACTCCTCGTTGCAGTGCTCAAAGTTGGGGGGCGAAGGAAGAATTCGAGGCATCTTAACCAGATTTCACGACGTCCGGTATCATACGAAGACTGATCCTTCCTCGTCAGGCCATTATCTGGAGGCAAGTTCACAAACTTGGACGCTCAGGTGAGCTTTGATAGCAGCCTGCTATGATTGTTTGATGAATTCGCACCAGATGTCTCGATGCCACGAAGGGTAACTACCACAAACTTGCAGAAGCCTTGGAACGACGATAAACTTGAATTCAGTTTAACTTCGACACGTTGGTGAGATGCTCATGAACGTATATTCAATATATAATATGTACATGATGACTGAAGTCTAATACAACTTAAAACATCCAACGCAACTCAAGTCCTACGTTAACCAGACAACTTTGAGTGCCATTTCCTTCTGTGTGTCATTTCAACAAGGCGAAGGCCAATGAGGGCTCGCATACGTGTCCAATATGTGCGCTAGAGCCTTATCACGATGCCAGTGGAGAAGCCTTATTCAAATGCAAGGTATGGTTTGTTCGCTATCAAACCGTCAGAGACAAAATACGCTGCATAGGAAATGACTGATACTTAAACGACTGTGAAGCCTAGCCAAAGATCAACCCCGTGAAGGGCAAATTATATCGAGGTTTCTGCCAATTCAATGCCATACGATGATCGAGAAATTTGGTTGACGTGACGCCTATGCGGGCCGGTGTGACATTTAACTTTCTACGCTCCGAGTCATCGTTTGTTTTCCTGCAACGATAGGCAACGATGCAACAAGGTAGCACGCGTAAGTCCCTTGTTATCTCTTTTGCAATAAACACTTCTTGTTCAGTAGATAAATTGATTCTCTATTCTCGAACCATCATCGCTTCAGAATCGATGATTAATCCCACAACGAACAGAATGGCACTGGCTGCCTGAAAACAAGCCGGGACCTGCCTGTCCTTCTCGTTCCTTGCCTTCTCCAGTCGGCCTTTGTCGCGGCTGTATCGGATAACCAACCCCAGTCGAACCTTTCCGCGTTCAATCTATTCCCTCAAGTCCCACACCCTGAAACATTCTCATCGTCGATCATTCACACCAGTCCTACAGCATTATCGTCGTCTCAGACGTCGCGACTCACTCCCAATCCAATCATTGCGTCCGCCCGGATTAAGCAATGCGCTGGCCTCTTTAACCCAAAACCGAATTTTTATTGCACCTGACGATCCACCATCTTCGTTCCGTTCTGGAAGGGGTTTTCAAGTGAAGAAATCCTTGACGTTATCGAGAATCCTGCAAACCAGAGTGAAACGGTTAGAATGGCATGCCTAGACAAGGAAGGCAAGATCCGGATGATGATGAATGAAAAGGGAGTTACGAACGACTACTCCTACAGTGATATGGACTATTCATCGTCCCAATCTGCGTCTCCAAGGACTTCAGCGTTACTCTGGAACAATTATTCCCATCCGTCAGTTTTAATCCAAACTCGTGCAACTACAATTCGGACCCTACCAACATGGACCTCCATCCCATTCCGAATCAGCAAACGGGACGAACGTCGAACAATGGTAGAAGACCAGAAATTTTCACTTTAAGAAGCATGCATCGTCGCAGTTGGGATAAAATGTGGAGGATGGAAGAAGGTGGAAAAGCTCAAGGAAGCGGATGACGAACGGCAGCGATGAAAAGGGAGTCGCAGGAGACGTAACGGGTTTCGGAGGTGGAAGCAGTTGTGATTGACCTTAGAAAGTCACAACTCCGGCTCATTGAATAGGATGGCAACTTCTATGAAGTGACAACACGAAGC
>JAIUJM010000359.1:0-17327 GCA_026262225.1 Inosperma sp. D86 | reverse complement strand
TGGTTGGATTCAAGACTAAGCTAATAGGAGCTTGAGTCGTGCTGGAGGACTGTGGAGACGTAGGTACAGAGAAGGCTCGTTCAGCGCTGGTAGGGAGACTGATTAGTACTGGTGCTTGACCAGTTCCGGGAGGAGATATTTGTGCAACATCTCGAGCGACGATGAGAGGCACTGTTCTGGAAGGGGTTGTAATTAGGGTCGGAGGGGCCACATTCTGTGACATTCGAGAGACCGGTACATTTTCAATACTGTTCATCGGGGATGGCACAGCAGAAAATTCTGGTGATTGAAACACAGGTACATTTTGCTCAGTCCGATGAGTAGAAAGCGACTTCTGTATAGACGAGAAATCTGCCGAGGATTGTTCTACAAGTAGAGACGTTTGCCGAGATACGGTTGGAGCAGCAGTCCTAGGTTTAGCTTTCGCGACAGGTTTGAAAATTGTGTTCCCCTTTTCTGTTTACGTTAAGCAATATTTCTGCATTAAACATGAACGACTTACGAACGCGACTCGACATGACAAGTCAACGGATGAAAAGGTCTTCATGAGTCTTGTGGCTGTGTTGATAGACAAGGATTGACGCTGAACAACAACAGTCAACAACGCGCCTTGCGATGAACACCAAGAGTGACCCCGTCCTGCCACTGGGCAACAAACCATTTTGGGATCAGAGACGCTCAGCGGAAGAAGGAACAGAGTTAAAGAGCGTCTCAGAGAGGTATCAAGATTTCTGTCATGAATCCAAGTAATCTGACATTTCCCTCAGTTGTGTGCTACTCCAGTCACTGAAGCAATGTAAGATTTAAATATTAATGTCAATACTATGATGATACCAAATATTTTAGCTCGCGAACGCTGGTTGCATAAGACATTTCCTAAATTTTCGAGTAGATCTCGAGGAAATAAAGACCCTGCTCCCCCGCCTCACACTATCCAAACTCGAGGGAGATGTGACCTCGCAATCGGACCGCATATATTCCCAAACACGATTTTCTACGAAGTGAATTATCTTCCTCCGCAGGGGTACCAGCCAAGCAGTTTCTCGACACAACCCCAGGCCGCAAATCCCTATTGGCAAACGAGTTCCACCTACAGTTCCACCCCTGCCCCAGCTACTACTGTTCAAGCAACTCAATCTAGTACACCAACGACTGAAAAGGCCACAAAAGGCTCTACTCTGAACTCTTTGCCCACTTCAATTACCCTGACCCCGAACCTCATTCAACAAGTTAATTCCGCCGCCTCATCCAACCCCATTCTCGCAAATCTGCTGCAACTTGCAGCTGCTGGGAAGGCTACTCAGGACCAGTTGAAAACACTTGGGCTCTTGATTCAATCTTTTGCTTCATTATCTTCAACAACTTCGCAGCTCCCGTTGCCTCAATCCTCAGCTTATTATCACAACCTCCCTCCCATCAAGGAATTTGATCTGGTATTTGAATTTTCTGAAATACCTAACGATAGGTGGTATATCCCTCGTGTTCCTGTCTATGCAGAACGTAAACCTTCTCCTGATGTACCAAGTGAACTGGATGTCTCTCTACTTCTCTGTGTTCCTTTCAAATCCAACGCCACATCTCAAAACTCCGAACAGACACCTGAGGAACAACATCTCCAGTACCAAGTTGCCTTTATACTCAAAAACGCACCATACACTGTTTGGGAAACCATTTGGCGTTGGATAGGCGGTGAAGTCAGGAACAAGGCAAACAAGGTGGAGATCGAAAGTCACGTATGTTTGATTTCAGGGTTCCTCTATGCAGCAGAGTCCTTAACCTTCCGTCAAGAAAACCCCTTCCAGATTGTATTTGGGACACCAATTACCCCCTGGTCCATTACTGTCACAATTCCAAGCTGTATGCGGTCATCGATTTGTCGTTCCCTTGCTATATTATTGATACTTAATCTTGTTTCAGGCTTCTGTGCCTTCGTACTCTATGAAGCCATTAAAACAAGGAGCCTCATCTCAAAGTCGAGCCGCCCGTCCAAAGAGAAGTAGAAAGGAAGGAGCTGCCACTGAGAATGTAAACGAAAATGAAGCTGCCTCCGACACTGTCGTCGTCAAACGGGCTCGAGCCTCACAACCCAAGGCAGCTCCGTTAGCCACAATACACTGTCTATCCTGCAAGAATTCTGATGTCCCGCTTATCTTAGGAGGCAGTGAGTCCTTTGGTATTCGTTATCTGGTACGATCATATGAACTATGTTATTAGAATATTGTCGCCCTTGTGCCGAGGTTGAAAAACAGAAAACGGGTCTTTCCCTTGGAACCACAGCGCCTACAGAACCTGTTAACAACCATTTGATCGCTTAATAATATTAATTGTATTCTAATGGATCCTGAATGCATTTACATGATAGGAACGATTCTATGTGATCTTAAACAGTTTCCAGGTGCTAGATATATAAGATAACTTACAGAAAGATTGCATCAAATCAAGTAGAGAAATTGAACACCTACGAAACAAGGTTGACTGTCCAGCCAGTCCACCATGCAATAACGCCTAGTTCCATGAAGACGATAGCAAATTCGAAGAGGACAGCAAACCACTGAATAATTATGCTGATCCAGAAGAATGGCAACGCGGTCCAGCGGACACCATCATAAGGAATCAGGGAGAGGCGAAAATGCATTGTAGATGATATTGCTGCCCGAACCTGGAGGATGTTAACGCCAATGGAGATCAAGAAACAAATGATGAGCCCTAGCCAGTGCCGCAATGAGCGTCTTGGGAGTTCTTTGATGCGGTACCGCTTCGCCTCTCCCGTAAATTCGTTCCGATATAGAGGGATGATGAGAAAATCGCGAATGTCTTCTCCTATCGTCTTGCCATACTGTCTCCAGAATGGTGTGACTGTGTCAAGAAGGAGAGTTAAGGCATCCATGCCAAGTTCCCAGAATTGTTGATACTGATCCCTGTAGCTCTCTTCTAATGCAACAATATGTGACACCTGAAAATGTGATGAGACAAATATATATGCACCGAAGCTGGGTAAAGACCTTACCTGGGGGTATACGATAGCCACATGCGATACCGTCTTGTTGTATTCTTCCTTTACCTTGCCATGAAGCACCTGGACAGTTTTCAATAGCTCAGAGATACTCCCGGCGTCAACGACCATCTCTTCGTTCTGAACCTTCAGTGCTTCCAACAGGTCCTCTAGGATTTCAATTTCATTATCCAAAGGGCACTGGTCAGACAGGGGCTGCGCCTCGAAAGAGTCAAGGAAAGACTTGAACGTCTGCCGTTGGCGGTGAACACGATGATGAATATCTTCAATGGCCCTCCAACCCTGCAGACGGCGTGTCCCACCAGTTACACCAGCTGGGTCATGTCCAAATGCTTCTATCAGATCTTTTGGAACTTCCGGTAGCATTCCTCTGACATTATCTGGTATAAGATTCTGAAGTGAATCATAATCCCTCATACTTGTAGATATTCGATTCAACAATTGCCGTATTTTGCTATTATGGTGAATTGCTTCCGCCAACAGTCTGCGTAAATTGATCAGAAAAGAGTCGATATATGGAAGTAGGAAAACATACAGAGATTTAGATTCGTACTCATATCGCAGTTGTTTTTCCTTTTGGTCACGGAACCTTTCGCTTCGTCGACTTGGATGGGTTGCATACAGTGCTGTTCGCCGCTTTGGTTTTAAGGGTACAACTAACGACACCAAGGACCGATTCGGGTTAGTAGGAGAAAGTAAAGGTTTCGTGCTAGCCGAGCCGGAACTTCCAGTTGAGGCTGTATTGTTGATAGGTCCTGGAAAGGCTTTGGAGGGCGGCGTATCCGTCTGCGCAGGCTCGGATGAGGGCGGGTGGATAGAAAGCTCCGGAACTGATAATTTGCTCGTTTCTACCCGTAACGGCGGTGCTATCAAAGTACCTTCCTCCGATTCATTAGTTACCGCAGCTTTTGGGAATTTGAACGGCTCTACTGTTTGTGATGGGGTGAGCTTCGAATCTCTCGTACTGTCGTTGAGACGGCTCGAAACCGGAGAAAGTGCCAGTATAGGAAGAGGATTCGACGAGCTAGTTCGTACACTCCCTACGGCTGATTCAGCACTCTTGATTGACGAGGTGTCCCATGAGTTCCTCTTTGATTCAGAACGCGGTTCAAACGAAATTCGCTCATCTTGGATTGGTTTAGCCGAGGAAGGGAAGGAAGGTGACCGTGACTTTCGCTGGTAGGGTACATTAGGACTGAGCGTAAAACCTCCAGGAATAGTCTCCATTCGCTTGCGTTGCTCTTTGGTTTGGACGTATTCTTCCATTATCGAAGCAGTTAAATGCCATTGCGATCGACCTGACTTTCCTGACCGTTTCTCCAGGTGTTTTAACCAAGTAAATGGTTCCATTCTTTCCAAAGATCTCCGAGTTACTTCCGGTTGGGACCCATACCATCTCGTAACCTTCACCAAATTAAAAGAGCTTTGATTGTTGATAGATTCGTATATTAATTGGTAGCGTCGGCCTAATTGTTCGCTAGTTATGTGGGCCTTCCTAGCCGTTTGGGCGGTCGCCAGGTTGTTGATCCTCGCAAGTTTCTCTGTAGAAAAGGGTTAGCGCGATATTGAATCATTTTACCCCGTCATCAAACCTTTATGCATTCGCTCCTGTTGGTCAATCATGATTTCCAAAGGAGGCAAAACATCTTTTTCCTTCTTCTTCACGATTGATTTGGTCCAACGTCTCTCGTCTTGAATTGATGGCCCTGTCCAATCCAGGGTGATACCATTGTCATGAGAGGCTGGCACGGGATGCAATTTTGCAGGAGTGTCGAAGCCAGTCGAGGGACTGAAATCGAGATCAGACGAAATGCTGTTGGTGGATTTCCGTGGAGGGGCCGAAGAGACGGAAGAAGATCCAGGAGAGAAGCTCGGTACATTTGAAGGTGGTTCGGAATGAGACGAGGCAGGGGAAATACTAAATATAGGTGTCAGGTTTTCGGGAGTCATGAGAGACTCTCGCTTCATTCGAGCTTCTCGGCGTGTTTTAAGCCTTACTGCACGTTGAACGTCCTGGAGAATTCTGGGGTCTTTCAGAGAAGATAAGTCGCTGGAAGACAACGGGGACAGAACGATCATATACCTTCGTGAGCTGCAACGAACGTAAGTTCAAACTTGACTTAAACAACTAACAAAGACGAACCAAGATCATATTCATTTGAAAAGACTCCAATCTCCAGGTCTGTGTCCTGATCATCAGTCGACAATTCTGCCATTCTCGTAATAGAGGTAGAGGTATGCCTTTTGCTTCGTTGTGAATCTGAGGACAATGGGCGACGGCGTGGCTCGGGAGTT
This sequence comes from Inosperma sp. D86, assembly GCA_026262225.1. Lineage (NCBI taxonomy): Eukaryota > Fungi > Basidiomycota > Agaricomycetes > Agaricales > Inocybaceae > Inosperma > Inosperma sp. D86. The sequence goes on along the minus strand of JAIUJM010000359.1, from coordinate 12,019 downwards.
TGATTCACATTCTGGGGATTCAGAGGAGAGCCTCTTCGTAACGGTGGGGATACTACGTGGGTTTTCTGAGGTGGTCTGGGTCGAATGTGTGAAGCTTCAAGGGGCCGCGAGGACGTTGCCCTCTGACTGGAAGCGGTCGAATCCCGAGGACCAAATACATCATCTTCATGTACTGGCGGGCGACTACTCTCCATGACGAAAAGAATACGTTGGCTTTGGCTTGACAGAAGACTGACAAGCCTCTCCTCGGAAACGCCACCCTGGAGATGGTAGGGTGATTTTTCCCAGAATATATACGTTTACCGGTGCTAGTTCGACGACTGGCACTTAAGACCAAAGACGTTGGCCAGTATGCTGCCTTATGTGTTTGCAGAACATGGGGGTGATCGACACACTTATGTGCGGCTTACGTCATAGGGGTTTAATCACAGGCTTCAATCTCTGTCCACGACTTGAACTCTCTTCACTTCGAAGTCCTGCCTGAGTCGATCCCATGGTCTCGCATTGTCAGAGGGTCGTTATGACGAGAGCATCTACGGTGTACCTGACCATCTCTCTACCAAAAATACGAATTTGGTCTTCCGCCAGGGCCCTGAGATATGATCTCGGAGATGGGTTTAAATTCATAAACTGTCCTCTTGAGTACAGTCTCAGAGACAAAAGGTACTAAGGGACTTTCAACGGGGACGGAAGTAAGAAGGCCAAAGTATTTAGTAACTTATACGAGAACAGGATGGTACTTAGCGGCAATTACCGATTGCGTTCAAATTCTGCATCAATTTGAATGTGATCGGTATGGCTCAAATCCCACAAATTCTACTGGAAAAACTTCGTGAAATCGAGCCGGATGCCACGTTCAGTGGATCGTTACCAAGGATAAAATCTTCCTCTTCAGCAATATATTTTGGAAAAATCGGTACAGCATCCGAACTCGAGCAATACATTGGCGAGGTTGAATCCCTAAAGGCCATGAACAAAGTGGCCCCGGGTATTGCTCCTCGTGTTCTCGCGTATGGTGCAACAGTGTCAGGGGCACCTTACTTTATCTCAGAATACAAAGATATCTCACCATTCTCCTCGAACAACAAGGCCGCTACAGACTTGGCTAAGCGCTTGGCAACTGAGATGCATGCTGAGCCCCATCCAGATGGATTTGGTTTCCCCATTCCGACATACTGTGGGCCAACCAAGTTGGCGAATGGAATGTTCAAGACTTGGCACGAATGCTATGCGTCCATGATTGGTGATTTGCTTCATCAGCTGGAGAAGAAAGGTCGTTATGTGCCTCTATGTAGGAAGGGTGAGATTGTCAAGAATGAGTAAGCGGCCTGTCAATATCTTGTGTTTGTGTTGTGCACTTATACTATTCTATGAAGAGTTATTCCAAAGTTGCTCGGTGAGCATGTGACACTAAAGGGTAGCCCTGAGCCGGTCATCTCAGAAACGTTCTGAAGGTCATTTGGACATACAACCAGTAATTCTCCATGGTGACCTATGGGTGATAATTACAAGTTTGTTAGTAATCAGCATTCTAACCCACGTTGTTGTCAGAGTGGTAATGCTGGTGTCGACGAAAAGACGGGGAAACCAATCACATACGACCCGGCTTCATACTACGGCCACAATGAAGCTGAGTAGGTGTTCAAGTATTCTTATCCCTGCAGTCCAAATTGACGTCTCCCAAGCCTTTCCATTGCAAAGATGTTTGGCGGGTTTCCTGAATCTTTCTTTAGCACCTACCACCATTATCGACCTAAAACTGAACCAGCTGACCAATATGATTTGAGGATGGACCTGTACGAACTTTTCCATTATATGAACCATACTTTGATCTTTGGTGTGAGTTACTTTTCTGACTAGTACTGGATGTCGCGGACTCCCAATGATTTTAAAAAAAATCTAGGCTTCTTATGCAGGGAGCGCAGAAAGGAAAATGGACGTCCTCATCGCAGCTCTCCCCAAGCTTTAGCCTGACACTCATACGTTTAATTGCTGATGGCTCTTGAATTCATGATCTAGCAACAATTCCCGATAAGCGCCCGGATCGACACGCTTACAAAGCACCAAAATGCAGTTCTTGCAGACTAAACAACGTCAAACAACGCTTCGTAAGTTGGTGCTCAACAACGACCGAGTCCCTCGACTTCACTTGTCCAGGAACGTGTCAGCAAAAGAAGATTCGTAAACGAATTCTAGTTTCCAGGTACTTTGCTTGCATTTTGAGGAATAATGAGTCAAGGTAGTAGTAAATTATGGCTACATTACACTTCTGCTTAACCTGTCTGGAGATTTCAATGCAACCCAAACTCCATACGATGATCCCACTTTTGAGGGTGAAATGGACGAAGACGACTATGAGGATATCACACAAGAGGATTGTTGGACGGTCATCTCCAGTTTCTTCGACCAGAAAGGTCTCGTACGCCAACAACTAGACTCCTTCGACGAATTCGTGCAGAATACGATGCAAGAACTCGTGGACGAGAATGCCGAACTTGTTCTAGACCAGGCAGATCAGCACACCGGACACGAATCGGATATGACGCGAAGATATGAAATCAAGTTCGAACAGATTTACCTGTCGCGTCCAACAGTCACAGAAGCAGATGGTTCGGTGGTCCCTGTCTTCCCGCAGGAAGCGAGGCTGAGGAATTTGACATACTCGGCGCCATTATATATTGAAATGACGAAGAGGGTGCTGATTGGGAGGGAAGATCCTGATGGTGTGCCAGGAGATATCATTTGGGAAAGGGAGCATGAAGAGTCGGCTGAAGACACAACGAAAGTTTGGATTGGCAAGGTACTTATCGATATTCTAAGTTCCTTCTGCAAAATATTAAGCTTCACAAATAGGTTCCAATAATGTTGAGGTCCACTTTCTGCATCTTGCGTGGCCTTCAGGACCAAGATCTTTACGATTTGAACGAATGCCCTTACGACTCTGGAGGATATTTCATTATAAACGGTTCTGAAAAAGTGCTTATTGCACAAGAACGTATGGCGACTAATCACGTCTACGTCTTTGCAAAAGCCCAACCTTCGCCTATAAACTTCTTGGCTGAAATTCGTAGTGCGGTGGAAAAGGGAGGAAAAACCATCAGTCAATTCCAGGTGAAGATGTTCCACAGGAACCAAGAACGTTCAGTAAGTTTTGAAGCCTTCAGTCTCAATGGAATTGATTCTAATTTCTTGATTTTCCAGCTCGGAAATGTGATGAAGGCTACTATCCCATACATTAAAGTTGACATCCCGATCTGGGTAGTATTTCGGGCGCTTGGTGTCATTTCCGACCGTGATATTCTTGAACACATCTGTTATGACGTCCAAGATACGCAAATGTTGGAGATGCTCAAGCCTTGCATTGATGATGGTTTCGTCATCCAAGACCGCGAGGTGGCACTGGATTTCATTGGTAATCGTGGAACGACGACTGGTCTTTCGAGGGAGAGGCGCATAAGATACGCCCAGGAAATTTTGCAGAAAGAGATGTTACCACATATTTCGATGTCGGAAGGTTCAGAGTCAAAGAAGGCGTATTTCTTTGGATATATGATCCATCGTCTTTTGCTTGCCGCTCTCGAACGACGCGAATTGGATGATCGAGACCACTTTGGAAAGAAGCGTCTTGATCTTGCAGGGCCATTACTAGCCAATCTATTCCGTATGCTGTTCAGGAAGTTAACAAAAGATGTTTATCGGTATTTGCAAAAGGTTTGTCCTTTTAATATTTGCTGGTCAGCTTGAGACTAAGACTATCTCTGTAGTGTGTGGAATCACATAAGGAATTTAACCTTGCTTTGGCCGTCAAACACCAAACGATCACGAATGGTCTAAAATATTCCCTCGCCACGGGTAACTGGGGCGATCAAAAGAAATCAATGTCTTCGAAAGCTGGGGTCTCCCAAGTCCTCAACAGATATACTTATGCGTCGACTCTATCACATCTCCGTCGTTGCAATACCCCACTCGGCCGAGAAGGAAAGATTGCCAAGCCTCGACAATTGCATAACACCCACTGGGGTATGGTCTGTCCTGCTGAGACTCCTGAAGGCCAAGCTTGCGGTCTTGTGAAGAATTTAGCATTAATGGCTTGTATTTCCGTCGGTTCGTTTTCCGGGCCTGTCATTGAGTTCTTAGAAGAGTGGGGACTGGAGTCTTTGGAAGAGAACGCACATTCATCGACGTCGTTCACCAAGGTGTTTGTTAATGGTGTTTGGATCGGTGTACATCGTGACGCGGCTAACCTCGTGAAGACCCTGAAGAGGTTAAGGAGAAGAGACGACATTAGTACGGAGATTTCTGTTGTCAGAGATATTCGGGAAAGGGAAATGCGGGTATATACTGATGCGGGTCGGGTTTGCAGGCCGCTATTCATCGTGGAAGATCAACAGTTGATCTTGCAAAAGAAACATATTAGGTGGCTAAATAATGGGGCTGACGATGAAGGGCAAGAGTTCAAGTGGGAACAGTTGATCAAGGGTGGTATCATCGAGCTTCTTGATTCTGAAGAGGAGGAGACCGTCATGATCTCGATGACGCCCGAAGACCTGGAGAATTCCCGGTTGCAACAGAGGGGCATTGATCCTCACGCAAACGATGGCGAGTTTGATCCTGCTGCCCGTTTGAAGGCTGGAACACACGCCCATACTTGGACACATTGCGAGATTCATCCAAGTATGATTCTTGGCATTTGTGCCAGTATCATTCCCTTCCCCGATCATAACCAGGTAAGTTAAAAGTTCCTTGTATGAAACATTAATCATATTTTATAGTCGCCTCGTAACACCTACCAGTCTGCTATGGGCAAGCAAGCCATGGGTATCTACCTCACAAATTTCCTTATTAGGATGGATACAATGGCCAATATTCTATACTACCCTCAAAAGCCACTGGCGACCACACGTTCCATGGAATACCTCAAATTCCGTGAACTTCCAGCTGGTCAAAACGCCATTGTCGCTATTCTCTGCTATAGTGGATACAATCAAGAAGACTCCGTCATCATGAACCAGAGTTCTATCGACCGCGGACTCTTCCGAAGCATCTACTACCGTAGTTATATGGACCTCGAGAAGAAGAGTGGAGTTCAACAGCTAGAAGAGTTTGAAAAGCCTACGCGAGATACCACTCTCCGCATGAAGCACGGTACATATGATAAGCTTGAGGATGATGGTTTTATTGCCCCCGGTACAGGTGTCCGTGGAGAGGATATCATTATCGGTAAGACAGCTCCAATACCTCCGGATAGCGAGGAGCTTGGCCAACGAACACGAACGCACACCCGTCGTGATGTTTCCACTCCTCTGAAGAGCACAGAAAGCGGTATTGTCGATCAGGTTCTGATAACAACAAATTCAGAGGGTCAAAAGTTTGTCAAGGTTCGAGTCCGATCGACGCGTATTCCCCAGATTGGAGACAAGTTTGCGTCTCGTCATGGTCAAAAGGGAACTATTGGTATTACATACAGGCAAGAAGACATGCCTTTCACAGCAGAGGGTATTGTCCCTGACCTCGTCATCAATCCTCATGCCATCCCGTCCCGTATGACCATCGGTCACTTGGTCGAGTGTCTTCTGTCAAAGGTCGCTACGCTAATTGGAAATGAAGGTGATGCGACTCCATTCACAGATCTTACTGTCGAATCGGTGTCTACATTCCTTCGGCAAAGAGGATATCAATCTCGAGGCCTCGAAGTCATGTATCATGGGCATACCGGCAGGAAGCTGCAGGCCCAAGTTTACCTTGGACCTACATATTATCAACGTCTTAAGCACATGGTGGATGATAAAATCCATTCAAGAGCCAGGGGCCCTGTGCAGATTTTAACTCGCCAACCAGTGGAAGGTCGCTCTCGTGATGGTGGTCTTCGTTTCGGAGAAATGGAACGTGATTGCATGATCTCACATGGAATTGCTGCGTTCTTGAAGGAGCGTTTGTTTGAAGCCAGTGATGCCTATCGACTTCATGTTTGTGATATGTGAGCCATCAATTTGTTCGTGTCGGAACGATTTCTCATTTATTCTTTAGATGTGGTTTGACTGCCATTGCAAACTTGAAAAAGCAGAGTTTTGAGTGTCGAGCATGTAAAAACAAGACAGCATGTTCGCAACTTTATATTCCTTATGCAGCAAAACTACTCTTCCAGGTTCGTGGCTAGGTTTTGTCTCACTTGCAAGCTCACACCACTCTAAGGAACTACAAAGCATGAACATCGCCCCTCGGCTGTATACAGTATCGACTGGTCGTATAAGGGATTAGAGTTCGGAAGATATAATTTACTGCTGTAATTGCTATTTAGCGTAATTTACATATTATGTAAAAGCAAGTCCCGAGATTCTTGAACCCTAGTCTAACCAACGAGTCCTTGACGCTCGGCGGCGGTGCCTTGATGATCTTCATTTGAAAGGCGATGGTTAGCTTTACGCTTTTTTGATCCCTCCTCATCTTCGTCTTCTGCATCGCCAATTTCAAACACAACATCATCCGCTGTGGCGGGCTCGGCGTGATCACGCCTACTCCCAACAAGGGTTGCAGCGTCGTCGTCGTCGTCTTCGTCGCGTAGTCTTGTCCGGTGTTGAATGGCTTCGAGATCATAATCTTCCGCGTCTTCCTCATCTTGGGCAAGTTCATCTGACAACATCAATGTAAAGACCGGAAATAAGACAAAGGGCCAAAACTGATGGATTGATAAACTTATCTTCGGTTATTTTCGCTAGGACGCCACAAAAATACGATAAGGCAGAATGCCGCAAGATAGAGGAGTGCGAGATAACCGTCTAATAACCACCAGCGCGTACGCCATGTGTTGGCGGCGTAATCTACTTCTAATCAGAAACAAATTTGCAAAGGTTTGACTGGACACTAACCTTCAGCAAACCTGCCTGAGAAGGACATTGATGATATGACAAAGAATATGGCGATAACGACCACTACAGTTAGAAGAATGTAATAAAGCCGTTCGAACATCTTTAACTTATAACGTTGTTTTCGTGCACGCAAATGGACGATGGTGGCTAGAATACCGTTAGAGGATAGATCGTGACGAAAGTATAACGTGCCTACCGTTTAACGAATACATGATCCAAAGGAGGAATCCACTGAGGGTAAAAGCCAAAGGAATGATGAAAATCAAAAGGACGGCAGCTGACGTCGATTCTAATTCCAGTTCCACAATACCAATTGAATAAAGAACTGTGGAGTAGAGTTAGATCAAGTTACTTAATTCAAGGAGAACAACACACTTCCAAATAGGAAATGAGCGACTGCGAGGCCTTGGCATTTAAGCATAGTTCGACCAAGAGACTCTCGAACGACACTCAAGCCCAAGGAAACTACAAGAAGCATAAAGAACGACATGGAGTTCCGTCCAGCGTCGAGTATCGACACTGGTGTGGATAAGTCAACTTAGCACTTAAATTGGATGGGGACTAAACATACCAACAATGAGGAAGACACTTGCAGCAGTACCTTTACCATGCGCATTCAGGTACCGGTAGTAGACTACATAGGCATTAGTCAGGTTGAGGATGGCGGACAATGGGAGGGTTTACCCCAATGGGCAAGCATCTCAATGACAAGTAGAGCCACAAGGCCTGAAAGATAATACTACAAGTAACTTGTTAATGAGAGACGACGAAATACGGCAAAGACCTTACCTGAATTGGGAGCAGTTCATGGAGATGACGATAACAGAACCAGGCCCAGACACCCCCGATAACGGCGTAGATTAGGAACATCGCAAAGTAGAACTGGGATGGGTATTCATTAGTATGCTCCTCATCATCTTCAACAAATATTCACATTGACTTTAGGATAATCGGTAGCAGGTAAATGACCCTGGAATACATTTTGAAACAGGACCTTCCCTTTGTATGACGGATGCATTGGAACATCTGTACTCGCTCGTACGCTCACAACGTGCGAAACGGTAACAGGAATGGCAGCTAGATGTAAAGCTCAGAATCGGTTCGCTTCTCGCTCTGCGAATTACCTTACCAACGCAATAGAACCCCGTCTTCCTTACTGCGTAATGAATAGGCTCCTTGTAGATAATGACATCCGACGGATTTGTGGGATTTGATTGTCTGGTAAAGATTTGTGGTTGTGCTGCGGGACGCCAAGAAGGATTATATGGAATGGAAGAGTTGTTACTGCTTTCTGAATCATCCAACATCTCACGTGCGGACCGGGTGGTTTGGGTGGGGGAGAATTCGACAAGAGCGGACCAGAAACTGGTTTCGTTCAAGGATTTTCCTTTGGGGAGGTCAAGGATGAAATGTCCAAGCTGTTCGCGTGTACAATAACCCAGAGCCAGCGAAGTCCCAGTGCAAACGTAAATTTTCTATGTAATGACATGTCAGCAAACTACCTGAGGAAAGAAAGACTAAACCCAACAGGCAGATAATTATCCACCATATCCGAGTTTTGCGCTTTGCCCAAGTATTTTGCGTCGGTCCACTCATAGATGACCATAGCAAGTTGACCCTGCGATGTGCTGTCGAAAGAGACTACACAGATCTTTATGAAGCATAATTCATAGTGAGAAATAACCAAATACCATTGATATATGCCGACGGACCACCCCACATCCCACTACATATTTGTCGAGAATAATCTGGACTGTGTGAGAGCTTCAGTTGAACTGGTATACGAACGGCTTGCCTGTATCAAGGATTGGGACTTCGAAAGACAAAACCGAGGATAATAGGACGGCAAAAAGAGAGAAGAGAAGGAAGCCTGGCTGCAGTTTGGGCCATTCTGAGAGCGCCGCCATGCGTAACAACACTATAGGAGACTATAGGAGACCAGTCGTGTCCAGTACTAATTGACACTGAGCGTCTTATTCAAGTTATTGATATTTGTTTTCATTGCAGGCCGCCGGCATTAGTCTGAGTGACACTGCTACTTACCCACTTACCCACTCGCGAGATGCTCGGTGACGACGACGACGTATTCGATAGTGTTACCTGGGAGACGCCAACAGCCACAAATTATGACAATGATATTGCTATAGTATCAAGCGGACCTGGCTTCAGACAAAGTACTTCTGAGTCTAATGACGATCCCCAGCAACCGAAGTGGGAGGGCTACCTAATAACATCTGTTCGAGATCCTGTGAAGGAATTGGCGGACACCAAAGATGCCTATGTCTCCTACCTAGTATCGGCCAAGGTATTTTACTTTGTATAATTTATTTATTACTATGGTTCACACTGTCCAGACGAACCTGCCCATATATGCCACATCTAACCCTTCATCCCGTCGACGTTTCCAAGATTTTGTATTCTTGAGGACACACCTGGCAAGAGACTTTCCTGCTTGTGTTGTTCCGGCATTGCCAGACAAGCACCGTTTAGGTAAGTATTTAAGTCATGAACTGACCTTGATTTCAAGTTGATCAATCAACTTAGAATATATCACTGGAGATAGGTTCAGCCCCGAATTCATGGAACGGCGAAGACAAGAGTGCGTTGCACCAGCTTGTTGTCCTCCATGTCATGTAACAAACGCCTCTAGATTGCAACGTTTCCTTGAACGTATTGCTCGACATCCAATGCTTCAACGGAGCACACTTGTTCGAGCCTTCTTCGAATCGACAGAATGGGTGCGTTTGAGCATTTATAAACGATAATCAATATGTTAACCCTCCTAAAGCATGTGCAAATGCACCAGCATGTGGCACACCCACCAGGCAACGACCATTCACCAGGAATTATTGACAACATTTCAGATACCCTGCTCAATGCCTTCTCTCGTGTACGAAAACCTGATGAGAGGTTTCTGGCTATGAGGGAGAACGTTGATAAGTTTGAAGAAAGCCTCGTTCTCGCGGAGAGACTATTTGGTCGCATGCGGAGTCGAACAAGCGGTAAGTACAAAAGCCTCATTTTCATCACCTTTGTGATCTGAGGCTGAATGAGATGGCAATCCTGAATTTGCTGAAGATCTCACTACCGACTATCATGACTTGGCTGTTGCAGTACAAGGCCTTGGATTCCTTGAGTCAGGTATCACCGACCCTCTGAATCATTTCTCGAATACTCTGCTCGAATTTTCTGCACTCTTCAGGCATACGGTATTGTTATTCCTTGCCATATACTGAGATCTATTAAATTCAGTTATTTCTAGACACAAACGACCACCGATCCTCTTCTCACACATCTCCATTCTTTGCTAACGTATTCTCACGCGAACAGAGCTGTCTTGAAGCTCAGAGATCAGAAGCAACTCGACTTTGAAGAGCTATCTGACTATCTCTCAGGAGTAACAGCAGACCGTGATAGGCTATCTGCCATCATCAATGGACATGCCGGTAGCACTGGCCTTGGAATTGGCGCCTATCTCAAAGACCGAGTTGATGCCTTACGCGGCCTTGACGACGATCGAAGTCGTGTTGAGAGGATGAGAAAAATGGATACAAAGATCAAAGAAGTAAGTTAAAGTGAGGTCGAATTGATTTGAATTCTGACACTCCATTACAGCTTCAGGATGCAGTGACAACAGCTCACGAAACTTCAGATGCTTTCAGCGACGCCACTTTACGTGAACAAGCCATTTTCCAACACGCTAAGGAAGCTGAAATGAAAGAGATACTCGGTAATCTGGCAGATGGGCAGATCGAGTTTTACAAAGCGGTATGTCCACCATCATCAACATGCCCAGATCTGACTGATTGAGAATTTTGCTTAGGCAATGGAAGAATGGGATAGAATTATACCCGTAATACAACGCATTCGTGTGGACATTTAGTTTTTTTCTCCGTCGCTTTCTGTATAGTGTCATTGACCGAGTTTAATTATTGCACTTTCGATACGTCCTCGTTTTCCACGGCATCTTTCTCAGGTTGCTTCTGTTTTTGAGGTTTCTTTACGTTCAGTCTCATTCTCTGAATCTTTTCAACCGATTCCTGGACCCCAAGTGAAAGCTTTGAAGGTCAATTAGTAATTGAAACATTTTGAAAATTAAGTTTACATTAATGATTCCAGTATTAACTGCACGAAGCAAGTGTAGTTCCGCTTTATCACCCGTCCCCGAGCTTGTATGTTGTGTGACAGCTGGGATCCACGGAGGAGGGTCCTTCAGAGAATTCCGATTATTAGCGTCCTAGATGTTAAAGTTGGAAAGACTGACAATGGTGCTTGACTGTGTCGGAGCAGCATCACCTATCAGTTCAATGACAACAGCAAAAGATACACCATCTGCAACTGAGTCGAATTGTCTGAAAACGAGCGTGGATGACGCCAAACTCACCACCCAGATGCAGTTGTCCGATTTGCGATTCGATCATATTGAGCTTGACAAGAAAGGAACGAAAATATTGGACCAATGAAGATGATGCCATGCCATCTTCGACTCTAGATGATTTCAGTCAGTACCTCGAAGCTCCTAACTGTGATTAAATCGAGCAACAAACGGGGTATCCTTATTGAAACCTTCGACTTGGATCATGGTCTCCACTGAAATGATAAAGCGCTCAAGTGCTACTTCCTGCGAGTCTTTGATGATAATCACAACTTTGTCGACTTTGCCCTGGATATATATGCACAATTGTTATGAACCTGGAAAGGCAAACCTACGTGCAGTATCTCGTCGCCTATGGCTTTCACGGCGCCAGAGATGTATTCATTCAAGGCAGGATGACGCGACTGGAAAACAGGCGTATCGTATTTCTTCCGCCGAACAAATATTTCAGCAGGATACACTTGTCGGACATAAAGAATTGTGTGGATCGCGACTTCGACTTTCAATCTGATAATTGAGGATGGACGTCAATGTGATGGAATGAATACGCGCACTGAATTCTGTTATGGCATTTACGGTTTCTGCAAAAATGCATTAAATAATTACATGTAATAACAGCCAAAACCCACGATTGAATGTTAGCGGTTGTTCAGCCATTAGGGAGTCGGACGATAAGAGTGTGTCGGGAACCGGGCCGTATGTACTCAGGTTTGTCCGCAGTTGCTCCACGAGACGGCTCGCCTGCTCTCCGACCACTGTCACGCCAAAGTTCGACACA
>JAIUJM010000358.1:0-17338 GCA_026262225.1 Inosperma sp. D86 | reverse complement strand
CGAATTTTCCGTTCAAGCTTACAGCACCAGAATTTAATAGGGCAGTGTAGCGGCCCTGTCGCAATCCCTTTCTCTTTCTCCGTCTCTCCTCTCGTCTGTCTCTGGCATCTCGGCCATCATATTTTCCATTAAGTCCCTCATTGCTGCCGTAGAGATAGGCACCGGTGCTTCATCTGCTGGAAGTTCAGGGAGGGCAAGAAGCGGGCCAGTTAGGATCACCTGAATGGGCTTTCGTAGGCTCTTTTCAGGCAAGGTTTGAAGGCCATGTAGTGGTTTAATTTCCTGTTTGATCTCTGACCCCTCATCCACGAAAGTCGGAGACTTCAAACTCGGTAGCAGGTTCTTTCAATTGAAGGCTAGCGTTACACCATCCCACGTGTCTTTATCAAGCTCAACTAAACGGATGTAAGAGAACCAGGCTAATCCACGGACAATTTTTAATTGCCAAAAACCAATGGAAGTTCAGGAAGGTTATGTGTATGGGGTGTTATATGCGCAGAAAGTCAAGACTCGAAGAGATATCAAGGAGTCGTTGGGGGAAAGGAAGCATCAAAGCAGGGGAGTATGTCGGATCCGAGACCAGATAGGGTGCAGGCTGTCTTCTCGTGTATGCAGCCCAAAAATACAGCACTGTTGTATGAGATCAGTTTTCGTCAAATATTCGAACCCTGTACAACTGACCTATTTTTGCATGCGTAGGTCAACTTGGTACTTGCACTATTACCTTATAATTTATCAAGAAAAAAAGGAATTCTTCTATTCTGGTATGAATAAACTTTATTCATAAATTCAACATAACTAATCTGCAGGAATTCTTTGCTCAACCTGTCCCATTAATTTGTGAGCCAATTGAAACTCTGCATTTGTGATTATATATATTTTTTTGATATATTTGCTGAGTAGCGCAGGTAAATATTGGATTCAGGGTTTCAATCCTATGGAGGATAAAGTAAGCACCATAGTCACCAGCTTCTTCAAAATTATTGGCAACACGATTTTAGAGCTCTGAAAAAGACCAATATCTTTCGACCTGGAAGTCAGAGGAGCCACATGTCTAACTGTGACTATTGGCTTGTATCACATAGTGTGACGCTTAAGTCTAGTCGATGGCCACTCATGAGAACGTTCAATCAAGGGGGCACTGGAAATAGAATCCTGGACTGGGCGTCGATTTTTTTTGTTAAGGCTAATATTTCGTTTCGTTGAACTAACTAACTTACATAATCAGGTACACTTCTAAATATGATAATATGATGTCATCGCTTCAGGCGCTTGCGATTCCCCGAGGCTTTACAAGCCTCGCAAACCCAATTCTTTGGAATTAGACCCTCTGTAATACATTCCTGATGATACTAAGCAAGAAAACGTAAGAAATATATCAACAAGCTCGACATTTTCTACTTACCCACTGAGTTTCACAGCCCATACGTTTGCATTGAATCACACCAGCTGATGAAGAACTGAGCACACTTCCACAGAAGCAACCATTCAATTCCAGAGCCTGTTTGGTTCTCCTTCTTTTGGTGGGCAACTCGTTGGATTTGGATTGTGCAAGATCAGATGTTAAAGTTAGTGCAGGTGTGTTAACAGTCATTTCAATATTGAAGGCCATTATCACAGTGCTTGATGTGTCGTTCTGCAGCGCATTATTCTGATAAGTCTTTCAATTTCTTATATTCCAGTACTAGAAACTCACACTGTCATCAGTCAATGGCTCTCTGACCTCCGCGAGTTCTTTGACGACATCCTCAGGGTTTTTGACAGCTGTCATGGTGGGAACAACGACGGCCTTGACCGAATGTTCGCCTCCTTCCGTTTCCACCAGGTCTACATCGACTATGCCGTTAGTTTTTTCATCTTGGTCCAGACTGCGACCTTCATTCACCACCTGTCCAACCACACAGCCTTGAGGTCCCATGGTCAAATCGACATTGTTCACTGGGTCTATGTCGACAAAGGCATTATTTTCTTCATCTTGGTCTGGACTGCAACCTTCATTCACCACCTGTCCAACCACACAGCCTTGAGGTCCCTTGGTCAAATTAACATCGTTATCTTGTTGGGCCACGAGAGGTGATTCACTACTGTCCACTGGCATTCTTTCGGAATTTGGAAACTGTGTACTAACATCTTCAGGGAGATCTTTGTCGTTGTGATTGCTGTGCTTCACTAAGTCATCTTTCTTAGATATATGATTTAAAACTGATACCTTAATGGGATCCGAGCGTGGTGGGCATCGGACACCAGTAACATTGGCGGAGCAGTTGATTTTTTTGGTGCGTTTTATAGGTACTTTGGAGCGCTTCTGCCAAATATTCTTCATTTCTGACAACTCAAAGTCAGATACTTGCCAAAGGTGCTCATGCTTGGGAAATGGATGTAAGCTCTTGTATTTTTCTTCGAAATGACACTTCATGAAGTATTTCCAGACCACAGGTTCGGACTTTGGACAAACAGAACACTGAATTGGGACATTAGAGCAGGGGGAGGATGCAGTCGACTCTGCAGTTACACGGTACGAGTAATTCATGCATACAAGACAACCTCTTGATGTCTCTGAATTTATTTGTAGACTTCCATTGGCACCTTTTCCTTTTGTGAGGAAGAATTGACAAAGAGGAGAAGGATGGAGGCACAAGCCACAAAGAATATCCTTTGCATGAATAACTCCTGGATCATAGAGGATGTGCGCACCCAGATGTTCGAGCACATGTTGACCTTGTGTCAGGTCCAGGCTCACAGGTGGTGAACAACGAGGGCATTCAAGAGTTTTTTCGGCTCCGATATCACCAAGATCTTCCACCGTTTCACAAACAAAGCATGCATAACCTTGGAAGGCGGTCATCATGAGAGAAGGTCAATTCATAATAATGAATTACTCACCTGAAGTTGCTCGGTAGGGATACTCCTTTGTCGGAGCAAGCTTTGGTACCTTCTTGAGATCTGTTCAATCAACCCACGAAAGCCATGGTACGCAAATGACGCATTTTCGTTGGTGCCTTCTCCAAGACAAGTGAGTACACCTTCCAATATCTTGTTTTTAATTATATTTTGACACATGCGGCAGGAATCGACATCTTCTTTAACTAATTCGGAGCAACTTCGCACAAACAGGGTCATTCGACCATTGTGTACAGTGTAGTCCCATGGCAGCTCGAGATAGTTGTGTAGAGCAAATGGGTAAGAGTCATGGGGAGAGCACCCATCTGGCAAGATGAGTGCATATCCCTTGCATATATTTGCTGACATCTTTGGCCCTTGTAGTCTATCTTCAAACTCGATGGAATCTACGTCAATGACTTCAAGCTCACCATTAAGGGTGTTGTTTCCAGGTGGATGGAGGGGGATCTGAGGGGTGCACATTGGTGGAAGCTCTGTCAATGTAGGCTTCGTTATTTGTGGGCCCAACACACTTGGATTGGCATTTTCCGCTGTGTAGATCCTAGAGTACAGGTGAGTGATATCTTCTCAAAAAATTTACTGCTCACCTTTTCTCAAGTTCGAACATTAGGTGTGCAAGTTTTCCTTCAAACAATTCTTTACTAATCCCCTGCTTGACCACAAAATGTTTTACAAAGTTGGCAAGACCATCTAATCCCTTCCTTCCACGCCGGATCACCTCATCCATGTCTCCCTCCGTTCCCCATCCCAATGCTGACTTCAAGAGTCCATTAAGTGGATTTCCTGCAAAAATGGCAAGCCTATCATGATCGGAGGCTTCTGGAATGCTCGCAGGTAGATTTTCAATCATGTTGAATAATTTCTCAAGAAAGTCGCTGACAAGCGGCTCTATTGCAGTTTCCAAAGGACGAACTGTGTCTTTTGTTGGAGACACTATCGAAACAGCAGGGTTACAAGCTGGAGGTAAATCATGGCCTTGTACAGGTGCTGAAGGCCAGACATTTGAAGGATTCGGAGTAGCCTTTGGTTGCTTGCCAAAGAAGATGAGTAACGATCCATCCATCTTTTTCTTCTTCTTATCCCGCTTTTCTCAAGTCTCTCTGCAGATCTTCTTTCCGCGATGCCGCTGCTCAAGATTAGCAATCCCCACAGTCCCACAATTGATACATGTTTGACAATTCCTATTGGCTGGAGTCTATATTAGCAGCAGCCAAGGTTTTCAACTACTACAGCTTGAACACATACCTCTTCTTGAGGTTCCATGTCATGCAGAATTGTCAACAGTGTCAATAATCAAAGACTGGAGTTGGTTGATCACTCGAGCTGGTGGCAGGTCACGGACGGGTCAATGTTGCGGTCAACTGTTGGTCAACTGGTAATCAGGTAATCAAATTCATATCTCGCTTTGAATTAGTTTATTCTACTATATATTGAGCATTTATAAACACATTTACAAGCACTAAGGCATGCCAGGTGCAGTAAAATCAACATTTTGAGCTAAAATATAAGGGGTTTCCTTTTTTTCGTGACTAACCAGCCCCCAGTCTGGGATTCTATTTCCGGTGCCCCTTGCATTCAATAGAGATGTCACTGGTGAAAAAGGCGACTGAGGTCACAATCAATTAGCTCTAGACCATAACACTATGCATTTAAAAACGTCTATCAAGAAGAGAAGTAAATGAAATGACAGCAAGGAGGGAATAAGGAGCCATGTGAATCACTCCTCGCCAAGACTGGGATACCGGGCAACGGATCCGAACTCCTCGTATCGAGCATTAGAAAAAGTGACCAACAAATATCTAGGCTGACATTGCTGGATATGGGTCACCAGAGTTGGGAAAGGCGACAAACCTGGTAGATGCTGGCAACCAACCAGTTCTGAGATTGTGACGCATTGCTAGTATGACCTGATATGTCAAGTAGATAAATATATTACCTGGTCTGTCCATACATAAAATGTTCATATGCCAGTAGGCCCTAAATCACATCATTGCTTTACTAGCAGTCAACGGCAATACATTATTTAGCTAAAATACATGTAGGACATGTTGACAAGATGGAATTAACAAGAGTGGAGATCATCTATGAAAGTATCTCAGAGGCAGCGGACATGTACATTGCAGACCTAGAGACAGCAAGACGACAAGGACAAGGATGACATCAGCAATTTAAAATGGAGGACTGGATGAGGGAAATCACTCACTATATGCACTTCCATTCCTTCAAAAGTCCCTAAAATACATAAAATTTGTATCAGCTGAGTGACTCAAGAGCTGAAAGGACCAGAGTCTAAGAGTCACAAAGCCTCAATAAAACCCACATATATGCAGCTTTCCATCACAATCGCTGAGAAGACATCGCTCAACTGCCACATAAGAGAATGATGGTGAATCCTTGTGCTAGATGGCAAGAGAAGGAGCAGAGGGCCAATGTTGCTTCTACAGTGAGAGAGGGTTAGTGAAGATGCCGACATTTCCAGCAAAGTCCATTGTGTGACTCCGATAGTTATACTACCCGGGTGACGACAGTGGCGAGATGGCTGCTCAATAACTCAAGGAATAACTCAAGGACGTCGACAAAACATTCATAGAAACATTTGCGATCGATTGAAGCTGGTGGAATGGAAAAAGGAGTCGATGATATCGGCAAAGCCGAGTAACTCCAGATTTTAAAAATAGAAGTGATCACATGATCACAGACTTCATTGTTGACACTCAGTAAAAAAGCCTCAGAGATTTTGGGCTTAAAAGGCAAAGTCTGCTATGGGGTCAGATTTCCTTGATGACAGTATACACCCTTCCCATTTTTCAGCCCAGAATATTTAAATGGTTGGCTATAAGGGTGAACTTTCACCAATGGGCTTACTTATTGATGGATGGAAACTACTGTGATTTACGCATGTACCCAAAGAATGTTAGGATTACACAAATTACTTTTGGTATTAGTATTGTACACAGATATTTGTATGTGGGTCAGCCAGAAGCACAGCCCTAACACAAGATATGAGAAGACTTGGCTATCAAAGATTCTGACTGGGAAATATCAGGAGCGCACCAGGTTTTATCTAAGAAATGCTTTGCGAAAATGTAGTGGTACCTGTGCACGGTACCGTCTTTCCGTTGCATGTACCATGTCACCATGTCATGGTACCGCGTTGCCGTTTCATGGTACCGTGTTGCTGTGGCACGATAAAAAACTGCTGCCCATATTTGGGCAACCAGATTTCTGATAATGTCAAACTGCGAATTGCAGTGATTTGGCATTCCTACCTGTTATAAAGAAATTTCCTCAAATGCCCCCTCACACACGTTAAAGGCAAAGGTGATAGCCAGACAATGTGGCGTCATAGGTGGGCAACAGGTGTGCAACAGGCATTCACCAAGGCGAAAATTGTCCCAAATATATGATTGCATCTCAAGGTGCGATAAAACAAACAGATAAACACACATTCTGTTCAGTTAAAATTACAGCTCAAAAAGAGGAAGCTGATGCTGGCATTTTTTCCTTCTAGGTATCCAACCTTCCAAATCGCTACCTTTGTATGCCTGAAGCACAGTATTATGCGAAAATTTTACACAGAGGTCTGAAGGCCTTTATACCATTACCATCCATGCGCAAAATGCGTTGGAAGCAATACTTTAAGTTCCAGTCAAATATAGCAACTTCACTCTGCGGCCACAATTGTGGTAGGTGAGGCATAGATTAACGATATTAATTACAAATGAAATTATAAACTATTCTTTTCAGAAAATGTTGACATTTACTACCAGGAATCATGGGCAGAAGAGTAAAGGAGGAGAGTTGGGATCTAACAGTGGCTTGTAGCCGAGATCCAATTACATCCAGTGAAATGCTGACTATCCCAGTGAATGTTGTGCTTTCTGAAGAGATGGTGATATAGAAAATTAGTTTTGAATCTTAAAGCCGCGATGATGTTGGCGGAAAGGGAGAATAGGCTCAAATAGGTACAGGGTTATTCAAGTGCGAAGAACTCTCAAGACCTAGATATCAGGTGATGGAACAATGGTGATGAATGAGTGCAAAGAGTGGGAACGTGATTGAGAAAGAGAGAGATGCCGAAGCCAGTCGCCGGAACGTGAACGTGACAGAGAGCGAGATAGAGACCGTGAAAGGAACGGGCGCCTGATGGTTGAAGAGAAAGAGACAGAGCAAGGACCCTGCCCAGGTTGGAGGAGGGAATTAATGGAAAATATGATGGCTGAGATGCCAGAGACAGACGAGAGGAGGGACGGAGAAAGAGAAAGGGATTGCGACAGGGCCGCTACACTGCCCTATTAAATTCTGGTGCTGTAAGCTTGAACGGAAAATTCGTTGACCTGTTTCTTATGAGGATAGAACCTTTTGTGTTGTTAGGGGCAGTTTTGGAGCTGAGGCGGGCAGATGAAACCATAGCAAAGGCGGCGGACGAACAAGTGTCCATCTCAAAATTGGCGCAAAAAAATCGATAGGTTTTGGTTAATCAGCCCAGTATCGAGATGCGTGGATTGGATTAATCTAAACATCCAAGCGCCTTTTTGGTCGATGAGTAATCTGTGGGGTCAGTTTAAACCGGTAGTGATCGACTAGTATAAACGCACATGACTTCATCTACAGAAGACTAATCAACAAAGCAGGATATAAAATTGCATGCAGCTTAAATTTCGAATCTCAATTAAACCAACAATAAAAAGCCAGTAAAAGAAGGATACATACAACGTAATTAACACGATTAAACTGGTAATCAGCCTGATGCCAGAGCTACCGCCGTCATTGACATTGACAAAAATGGGCCCGCTCTGTGTCGAATGGGTAAAAATTTAAGGATGCTGAAACCAAAGCTTACAGCTTGGTTCGCATTTTCAGCAGTCCCTTACTTATCACAGCTTTGTGCCGCTATATGGCACAGCTCATGCCATTATTGGTGCAAATTCGTAAGGGTGGTATTTCGGCTTCCCTGTTCTACCTGATCTTGATCCACGATGCTTACCGTGCTTGCATGGCCAACAGGATAATATGACTTGAAAAGTGCATTGCTACGATAATGGGAAACAGTAAGAATGGAATTGCAAAGAATGAACATGCTCGCCGCCCCTCATTCTCTTCTTGTCCATTTGCTGCTGATTCTTGACCCCAGCATGTGGGAGGCAGTCATCATCAGAGGGGTAGTGTATCTGTCATATGCCGCCAGTGTAAACATCCTGCAGTAGTTTTGGCAGAAATCTGAGCTGTGTTCGACACAACGGCATTGACTTGACCAGCAATTTTGCAAAGCTCCGAAAAAAGTTGGGTGCCACTCACACAATGTCAACTTTCTTTCCGTTCTTGTCTTGCAACTTCTTGCTGGCCACGCAAAGCATGAAAGTGGAATGCTCGTAAAGCAATGAATGGCCTGTATCTGTTCTAACTTGCTGCCCATTTCTGTCTAATGCCCACCCTTGACGCTTAACCCTTTTGATGGAGCCGTCGCATTTGAAAGGGACGAATGGGTTTGAAGGTACAAAGGAGTGAAGCCCTTTCTGATTCATTACACTGTTTTAACTTTTAAGTGGCTGGAATAATCTGAACAATGATCTAGCCAAGTCTTATGCCAAACTTTCTCCTGCAATAATGTTGATCTGCGTTATTGAAAATTGAAATAATTGGCGAATTCAGTTTCCCAGAGAAAGCTGTTTTTTCTATTGTTCGAGTTCTGGGCGAAAGATTAAACCAGATTTTTTGATTTAATCTGCATATCTCGATGCCTGTCTGCTTAATCAAAGCTGGTACAGTTCAGGAAAATGTTGAATACCAATGTTATGTCAGATTTGGTTCAGGGCCTCCCGGTGAACATGAACCGGCTGCCCCATTTTTACAAACTGGCAGTACTCGTTTCGTAAATTCATATAACATGAGGTCTCAGACCTATCCCCTTTATTTTTATATGATGCTGCAGTGAAGCCTTAGAAGTGGACTCCAGGGAGGGAGCATTGTTTTCGCATACATATCAGATGTAGCTGTTTGGTTTCGAGTTGACTATAGCAAAAGCGAAGGTTGCTTGGAAACTTTTAGCATTCAATATAATTACTTACAGGGTTTTTCAAAAAACTGGGGCCTCTCGGGTACTCGCTTTCATTCTTGCTTTCATTTGACATATGTCAGAAATTTGACAGAAAGTCATGTTTGTGCCAAGTTTGTACAAGGTTTAAACTACGTTTGGTTTAAAATGTCAAACCCATATACAAATGGGATTTCTTGGAACTGTCAATAGGGTCTGACCAGACAAGTGAAGGTTACAGGGAAAACATTCCAGTTGGCAAGATAGAGAGGAAATAAAAATAAAAATATAACTATGGAAGCACTGGATTTGAACTTATGAAGCCAGGTGCATGGATTGGACCCTCATCTTGATGTTTCCAAGCAGCGGTTGGCGTGAATTTAAAATGGTTGTCACACAATCTATTTTTGAAATTTACATAATTTCAAAAAAATCTCCACAGTTCAAAAAATACTCGCGTTCAACTTGTTTTTTTCACTATGCCTCCCAAGAAGAAGAGAGCTGCCAGGCTCTCTGTGAAGAAGATTACAGGTGGCCCCGCTGCCCGTGTTTCTCTCAAACCACTCAAATTTGAAAAGGCAGCAAACTTACGTTCCACAACTCGGCAGACTTGAGCTGCCTTAAAAGCTTTGAGTTCTTTCACCAATGAACAGATCTACATTAACCGGACCAGAAGTGAACGAACGAGGGTTCTCACCATTATGTGCAAGGGAGAAGAGCTGGTTCCTCCACACGTATGTTTTCAATTTTCACATTCATTCGCTCTTTTAAAACTGCTGTTAGTGGTGTAGTTCTTGTAGGGATGGTGGGCAGTTGTTTACATGCATTCAATGCGAAACTCGCGCATTTTGCTCTGACTGTGTGGCCATTAATAATGCGGATACCTTTATCTGCCCCTATTGCCATGCTTTCAAGGATGATCCCCATAGACGAAAGCCCCTGCCCTATGTAAGGGTGTCAGATCTTGTACAAGGATGAGTTCTAAGTTCTATCATAGGGTTTAACCATGAAGAATACCATCCGGACAAGGGAGTTGTGGCCAGTGCTTTGCGTGGAACCTCTGGCCATTTTTTGCATTAAACTGGAAGGGATGTTGAGCAAAGAAACCCCCACTCATGTGGTCTATGAATACTTATGGCCATATTTGCAGGGTAACCTATGTTATATTGAACTTGATTTTAGTTTTATCACAGATGAAGACGCTGCATCCTTAACAAGCCGGTTGAACTGGATGCTTGAGTTTTTTGAGACAGGCCATTTGAAGAGGTAAATATCATGCGTCCTGATGATATATTCTTTATCCTTACTAAAAAATCTCAAGTTTTAAAAGGGTTGCTATTTTTTTCTACTGCCACTCAACCCCAGATACTGGCAATTTACACATTGGCCCTGATGGCAAAGGTTCAGCCCAAGTCAATGAGGTGATTAATCAGTCCTCTTTTTTCCTATCATTGCTCATCATGACATAGCTTCTCAATGGCCTCTTTGTGGATAGATTCAAGAAAATTCTTCATAGGCACGACGAGAATGTTCTGTTTTTTCTATCTTGTGGAGGAATTTTCTGAGAAAGGGAGCACGTTTTGAAAGTGACAAAGTTTGCAGACCAGTGAGTCTATTGTCTGAGCAGCGAAGCAGCTACTGATACCATCCTTCCTTTGCAAGGGGCCTTTTCAAACAGGTCATTGGCTTCACCACTTTGGAGTTTATGCCAACTTTTGGCATGCAATTTTATATGAAATTCACGTTCGACAAATTTCTGTATTTGAAGAGCAATGTTTCGGCAAGCATAAAAGACAATGAGCTTATTGGGCCACACACAGACCTCATAGTCATAGAATACGACAAGTTCCTCAAGAAGTGCACAGTGGATAAGTATGTTTGGTCTCATCCAAGCATTAGGCCATTTGGAATTGCACTTCATCAACAATGTCAAAATTGCAAAGTCCTCCAAAATTGGAAACCCAGATCGAAGCCAGACAAAATCACTGTTTGCTGTTGGAGTTGCAAGGCTAGCATGGTTTACACCTGAGCAGATGGGTTGCATTACATTCATGAAGGGAAGCCATATTGTAAGCGTAAATGGAAATGGATGGTCGAGAGGGTGATTGACCTTTCGATGATGGAGATATCCAAGTCAGATTAGCAGTTCTTATGGACTCCTTCGTTTCATATAAATATTACGTTGACTCCATGCTCTTGAGTGTGCATTGAATAAAACTACTAAGGCAATAAGGCCCAGGTTATAATGTATTTAATGTTTAGCAATGGATGACGCTTCATGAAACACGAATCCTAGTACAGCCTCAACCCTAGATGTAATTTATTTCTAAAAGCTGGAAAAAAAAAATTCCAGCAGGAACATGACCCCTCATTTATTTACTCACCCGGCGCAATATCGCGCTTCAGAATACAGATGGATTTCACACCATTAGTGCTTGCCTGAGCCTCAGCGAATGGGCAACCAGAATTTCCAGTGGCACATGCGTGCATTCCGTGCCTGCAGGCCATGCATGTCATGCGTACATGACAAAATTACACGCACATATATGCGACTTAATGTATAAAAAGCTATCTCAGTCAATACTGGTAGAGTAAACTTATATATCACACCCATGAAATTCACTCTCCAGGTTGCGGTATCCGCTGTTGATATTACGAGGAGGTTGTTTCCGAAGTTTCAACATGTACAGGATTGATGTGGTGGCTTGTCATATCGAAATGGAAAGACACATGTCAATATGTACTGCGCGACCATAGGCACTCTCCTTCTCATGCTCTGGATGGGGGTGAGGAAGCGTCACCTGTCAGTAAACATGTATTATAGATATTTTGAAGGAAAAAATAACAGGTTGGAGAATGGGCTATGAATGCTCGTTTTTGGGGGTGCCTGACAGGCAGAGGTGCACCAGGCTGAGGTGGTGGTTGTGATATAGTTTCCAATGCCAGGTATACCTGAAACCTGTCAAGTGACTCAAGATGGAGAAGACAAATAGTAATTTGCCTTAGCATCGGGCCACAGGAAATTTGTGTGGCGGTCAAGTGCATTTCATGCATGGATTGCACACAAATTTCCTGTGTTGTTATTATATGGTGTGTATGATATTGCAATTTGATATCAGCCGCTTCGTCGTTTGTGGGGATTTCATGGGAAATCCGAGTTCTCGGGATCCCTTGCTACCTGTTTAGGCACGTTTCTGCAGCCAGTACAGCTATATTTTTATATAGGGTCCCAGGAATATCCCAACATAGCCAATGCATCTCAGACCCATTTTTCCATAGGAAAATTTCCCTATGGAAAAATCCCTAGAGGAAAAATGTGCTTAGAATATTACATAAGGGGTACCATTAGATAGCCATTGTTGAGGCGAGTCTAAATATAATGTTTATGTCATGTGATTGTTGATAGATCATGAGATAAATGCCAAATATAGAAGTGTGGGGGTTAGATTTGTTCAGGAGAAAAAAAAGTTTCTAAAAATAGATGTAAAGTATACCGTTGGATAGCCCTTGATGAGGAGATTCTAAATATAGTATTCCCATGTTCTAATTCTAAAAATAGCAGCTAAAAATCGGAAAACACTAATGCAGACTAAATATAGATTTTTTGATCAGGTGACTTTTTACTTGCCTTTTTTGTCATATTTGGCTTTTGATACTATGATTTTCTGGCCTCAAATCAAAACAAATACTAAATATAGATTTGATGGCAATAATAGCTGCTATATATAATCGCCTTTAAAGTATTCTTTATATAAGACCAATGGATAGCCTTTATGTCACGCAGGCTTCCCTCCAGCAAGGCATTGATTATGTGACCAGCGTCACATTCACAACTAGTCAGCACTAGATGTAAGCTAAGACATCGTCTCTCTTCTCCTGCTGTCATCTCTTGTCCAACCAGCGTTGGGCATACTCTGTTTTTTGCTTGAGCTTTTTGTCTTATCACTTCGTTCAATTTAATCTTCATTCAACCATGAACTATAGATGTAGGGAAAGGCAACCAGAATACTCTCGATCTGAAGATCAACCAATCTCCAACTATGAACAACCACTCGGTGAATCCTCAACGCATGGGAACCAACGCTCTTCATCACAAACAATGGATAACTCCTGGGGTAGAACTGGTGAACCAACAGTCAGACCCCTTGCACAACAACTTGGGGATTATCAAGACATACCCCTTATACACTGAATTAGCGACAGAGTCGAACCCACTTAGTTCCAACCATATGTTGCTGAAATTGAAGGACTCATCAAATCCTATAGAAATGGCAACCGAAACTGATTTGAGACTATTGCAGCTATCACCACCATTCTGCAACAGGATGACTTCTTATCCTCGGAAGCGCGAACTCAGTCCTTCGACTTATACATGGCAGAGATCGATTTGAGCCCGATTGGACCTAGCGGTTCCAGACACTCTCCACCAGCTGCCCGAGAACGACTGTCACGCATCTTCACTCAGTCAAAGGGAAGAAGTCGCGGAGGAGGACCGAATGGAAGTGACTTGTCCTCTTCTGATTCCGAATCCGATAGTGACCGTTCCAAAAAACAACGAAAATTGCATGCCTCCGATATGCCCTGGAGTGGAAGAAAGGATGAATCAACATCATCCAATCCGAGCTGTGCTAAATCGTCAGCCATCATCAAGAAACTCAATGGAGACATCAGGTCAGTTAAACTCCATATCCGACTCGCTCCTGGAGCCCCCCCAGGGTTTCCCATGTCCGAGTGGGAGCGGATCTTCAAGGGAGAAGCTGTCGACCTTGACAAGGTCCTCTCTTCTCTCCACTGCATTACAATTGATCCAGAGAGAAAGGCTTGCCTTGGAAACACAGAAATTAGCATTAGCAGGGTTGAAGCAAAAAGGAAAGTTGAAACGGGTACTGAATGGTCTACAGCCTGGCGATTCGCTTCACGCACTACTGCTTTCATCTTCAAACACCATGAACAAGAGTTGGCTGAATACGGAGACTATATTGAAAGGTTCTTTGCCACTAAAAAGGCCTCAGCACACGGCCAAGTCATCTTATTTGACAAGGGAGTCAGGAATGAAATTGGAGGAGGTCAAATCTGGTTACTTACCGACTTCAATTATTTCGCCTCATTGTATGCCGCAACCCTTCAAGATGATGGTATCGAGTACAATCGAACCAAACGCCCAAGTGGAGGAGCGCGATTTGTCGCTTCAACCTCCAAAAGCGAAATCTGTCGAAGGTTCAACAGTCAAACTGGATGCTGATTTGTTGATTCAGCCTGCAAATATCAACATCCATGCCAAACCTGTGGACAAACAGGTCATGGAGCGACTACATGTGGAAAAGGAAATTAAGACCTTTGGATTGAAGCCCAGATATCTGCGACACAACCTCTGGACTCCAGATGCTGAACCTCTCTTGACTGCTGCTGATTGGACTAAAAAAGTGCAACCACTTCCTCAACCACCGGAATCTGAATTTACCTATTCGGTAGTCCCGAAAACCATTGAAAAACATCCAAACCTGTTCCATATAGTCACTCCTATAAATGTTCAAAAACTACGACAATACTTATCTGATCATCCGAACCGTTCATTTGTTGAATCCATTTTGACAGGTCTCCAGCGAGGATTCTGGCCATGGGCATCCACTTGCAAGGATGGTTATCCTTCAACCTTCGAAGAATCATGAACCATGACGTTGACAGCAGAAAAGGTGGCATTCCTTCAGCAACAATTACAGATTGAGCAACAGCTTAGGAGAATGTCAGCATCTTTCGGCTCACAATTGTTACCAGGAATGTATTGTATGCCACATTACATCGTACCGAAACCACATTCGACCGACTGGCGTTTAGTTAATGATCTGAGTGCTGGCAAATATTCTCTGAACAGCATGGTGGATCGTCAATTCATTACTGGCTATCCACTTGATAATCTTTCTCACCTTGGCCAACTGCTACTTCGAAAGCGACAGCAGAATCCAACGAAAAGTTTCGTTGTCTGGAAATCCGACATATCCGATGCCTACAGGTCTTGCCTGATGCATAAGCTGTGGCAAGCAAAACAGATAATCAGGATTAATGATCAGTTGTATGTGGATCGAGTCAACATGTTCAGGGGGTCAGCATCCCCAGCAATCTTCATTTCACTTCACACTTTGGTTGCGTGGATCACGCGTGAATGATTCAAGATTGATGACTTGATCTATGTTGATGATTCCTTTGGGATTGAAGAGGAAGTTTGCAAAGAAATGTACGCACCTTATAACAAACTATATCCGTCTCAACAAACTCGCCTCCTCCAACTATGGGACTCTCTCAGAATCCCCCACAAAAAGAAAAAGCAGCTAAACGGGAAAGTTGTTGTCGTTCTCGGCATTGATGTTGATGTTGATCGACTCACATTCACATTATCTGTTGAATCTCTAACTTGATTGGAACAGGAACTAAAGGAATCCTGTTACAAGAGGAC
Organism: Inosperma sp. D86; assembly: GCA_026262225.1. NCBI lineage: Eukaryota > Fungi > Basidiomycota > Agaricomycetes > Agaricales > Inocybaceae > Inosperma > Inosperma sp. D86. The sequence goes on along the minus strand of JAIUJM010000358.1, from coordinate 1,952 downwards.
AAGAAAAACGGTCAGAGAATGGCAACACTTAGCTGGTTGGATCAATTGGGCTCTCAACATTTTCCCTCTTCTTCGTCCTTCTTTGAATAACATGTATGCGAAGATCAGAGGCAAGGAGCAGCACTTTCGTGTGTGGGCCAACAAAGCTATCAAGGAGGATCTTGAGTGGGCACGAGCAAAGGTGGAACAGTCAAATGGGGTGATGTTGTTGAAGTCATTGTCATGGGAAATAAGTGAAGCCACGTGCATTATCAAAACTGATGCTTGCCCAACAGGAATGGCTTTCTGGTACCCAGCTCAGCAGCTGGGTTTCATTGCTGCAACTCCATTGGAGACACTGGCCATTCAAAACAATTTTTACAAAGCTTTAACCGTTCTCTGTGCCTTACGTGATGCATCTTTTCGACTTCCATCTGGCAGTCGGCTCGTTATCTACACTGATAACTTCACAGCTGTCAGTATGTTCAGTTCTCTTCCTGTGTTACCAGAATATAACTGCATTTTCAAAGCCACTGTGGATATTTTATGGCCTGGCAATTTGGACTTATGCATTTTGCACATCGAAGGTGTTAGAAACAACGTTGCAGATGCTTTGTCTCGAACGGATTACATGCGAGCTCTCCAGTTGAGTCCTGGTCTATCAATCCGATCCTTTGAGCCATACCAGCGAATTGATCACTGTCAGTTACCGCCTTTGCTTTGACCCCCTCAATCAACACTAGGGGGACTGCCATCTTAACTCAAATGATGCCACCGTCTAGACAACCTATTCGCCAGCCCTGGACAGTGGAAGAATTAGCCTGTGCTTGGGCAGAGGCATTGGCGAATGCGGTTGATCGTTCAACCCACCATTCTTATGGTTCAGCACTCAATTCTTGGATCGCCTTTGTTGATCTTCATCAGTTTCCTTTCGAACCATCTGTTGAGTCCTTATCTTATTACATTGTGTTCATGTGCCATCACATCAATCCACGTTCTGTGAAGACGTACCTCTCTGGTATCGTTCACCAACTTGAAGCCGATTTTCCTAATATTTGTCATATTTGGTCTTCCAACTGGTGGTGCCACCCATTTGGCTGAGTTGGGGACACCTGCTCCTGTAATCCATTGTATGGGCAGGTGGTCTTCTGCTGCTTGGAAGATCTACATCCGCACCTATCCCTCTATACTTCAAGGCCTCCTCCATCAGCCTCGTTAATCTGTTGTGTTTTTTCCCCTCTCATTTCCTTTCTTGGGTTCGTTCCTCTTGTACCTCCTCATATCATCCTTTTCTTTGGACTCATCTTCCCTTTTTGTTCACCAAAAAAAAAAAAAAAAGGCTCTTATAGCACTACCTGTACTCGTGTTCCGAACCACTACTCAAATCAATACTGTTGCTTAGGACACCCATCTGGCTTTTGCTGCTTGGGAGATCCGCCCGTTATTCTCCTCTCCAGCGTGAGGATCTGGCTAAAATTCATTGGTCGCCTTTAAAGTATTCTTTATATAAGACCAATGGATAGCCTTCGTGTCACGCAGGCTTCCCTCCAGCATCACATTCACAACTAGTCAGCACTAGATGTAAGCTAAGACATCGTTGGAGAAGAGAGACAATGGAGTTGTCTCTCTTCTCCTGCTGTCATCTCTTGTCCAACCAGTGTTGGGCATACTCTGTTTTTTGCTTGCCCTCCCACCTCTCCCTTTTTTGTGCGTTTTGTAGCACTACCTGTACTCGTGTTCCAAACCACTACTCAAATCAATACTGTTGCTTAGGACATCCATCTGGAATAGCTGCTATATATAATTAGTAAATTGAATAACAAGTTAAGCTATATTTAGTAAATCTTAAATCTTGCTAAGTCCAAATTAAGTTCTAAGTATTTTCCGATTTTTAGCTGCTATTTTTAGAATTAGAACATGGGAATACTATATTTAGAATCTCCTCATCAAGGGCTATCCAACGGTATACTTTA
>JAIUJM010000357.1:0-17346 GCA_026262225.1 Inosperma sp. D86 | reverse complement strand
TGCTCTTCTCCACTCTTCCAGCGGGCTCTACGGGCACCATCGCCATCTTGTCAGATTTCTTGTAGATGAATCCAGCAGAAATAATTGGTGCGGAGGTAAATGTCCTGCGAAAAGTCGCAAAGAATGCACGAGACAGTATTGTTAAAATGAAAAAGGATACGGTTTATAATGAGAGTCGTTCGTCGGGCCAAGTTTCGGGCTATCCGGAATTGATCGCAATTGGTCATCAAACCACGTGGCTGCTCTTAAAGTCACCGGGTTCTGAGTCATCTGTCCTCTGTCATTTGTTCAACGCCATACAATTCCGATGGTTTCAATGTGTTGAATGGTATCGGCAGTAAAATGCGGTGTTTGAGTGAATATAAAACAACTCTGATGTTCGCCATCACCCGAAAGAAATAACACCTAGTTCTCATGGACCTCAAGTGACCAAGCTAACTTTACTGATTGCACCCGATCAGTAAGTGCTCGCCACGGTTCCAATTCGACCACCATCTACGAGCATTACGGCGCCATTTACATAAGCCCCTGCACGACTCGCCAAGAATAGGACGGTTCCTGCCATATCCTGAAATATATGGTCATCTGTTAGTATAACAGTTCCCGGCTTTAAATAGTTCAATCAAACAAACCTCGTCATTACCCACCCTCTGTAATGGCACCGTTTTGGCTAAGACTTGAGGATCAAGTGTGAAGCCTGGAATGGGGGATGTCGTCATCTCTAAGAAGTGAAGCAAAAAAGTTCAAATTTGAGAAAACGACAATAGGTCTATCCACATTTCACCTGTAGGCCATACACCGGGGGCAAGAATGTTACTGCGAATACCCCATGGAGAAAGAAGGTTTGCCAACAATTTACCAAGATGAGTACAGGCCATTTTGGAAAGTGTATAGGAAGGCGAGAGAACCTTGGGATCGATACGGAAGGATCCCGATGAGGACACGGACAACACCTGCGAAGTTCGGAAAGGAGAAGCAAAGCTAATAGACGATATGGTCGGAAATTCGAATCTTCGCCTTTGATTTCCCTGGTGAAGCAAGTCGAGAAAGGCAACTGTGGTGTAGTAAACCGCAGTCACGTTTGTGGCGAAAGTTTCAGCAAAGTCTTCGGGTGATCCCGTGTTCCATAGAACCCTTTGAAATACTTTGATGGACGGCAGTGGGACAGTTGTAGGGGAGGAGGGAGGCGATGGAAGATATGTCGTGTCAGTGGCTTCACTGGAAATTGGAGAAGGCAATGGATGAGGGAAGAGGTTTCTGGCAATCCCTGCATTGTTAATCAACAGGTCGATATAACCATGCTTTGCTCTAACCAATTCCGCGATGGCTAGTAGTTCCTCAGGAGCCGTTATATCCCCCTGCAGGGGGATAATCTTATCAAATGTCTGAATGCAGAACGAAATCGTAAGCGTGAATTATAAGCTTTAGACTTTAAGGAGGGAAACAAGATATGAGCCGAAATGAGAAGCCCCTTTAATCTTGGGACAGGGAGCTAGATTGAATGGAAGAATGCACCAAGTTCACGTACGCTATTTTCTTCGGCCGCTTTTTTCAGGACTTCTAATCTGCGACCTACAATGTAGACTGTGGCACCATTATTTTCCAGAGCTTTGGCCATTATTAAACCGATACCTAAAAATGCGAAGATCATCGTTCAGCATCCTACGGCAGAATCTGTTATCGACTGTACTTACCAGTCCCTCCACCAGTGATGACGACCACAAGTCCCTCTACATCGAATAGTTTTGTTGGGTGCAACGACTGGACAGCTGAACCAGTGAAAAACTCTTTACTCAAAGGAGATTCGATGGACGAAGAAAAAGAGTGAGCCATATCTATAGGTCGAGGGTCACAGATTCTCGGACGTCTGCGATGCAGAGAAAAGAGGGGTCTCGTCAACAGGTAAGCTCTCAAGAAGCTATTTAATAGGTGACAGAGTAGCAATCCAATCGCATGCGAACCGCAAGGGTCTGATGGACTGTTCCGCCGGCATTGTTGGGAGCAGTGGTTCGGCTGTGCCACAGTTGGCACAAGCCAGGGGAAATTGAATCGAAGATCCCATTGGGCGCTCCTTCTCCCGACATAGTTTCGTTTATCACAGCCTTATACAGGCAACTCTGGGATGGGTCGAAGCAAAAAAGCCGAGATTGGACGTATGGTGGGATCATGAAGTGACTAGAATGGTAGAGCTATCAGAGATCAGCGCCATTACCAAGGAAAACGAAATTCAGAGGGACGAGAAAGATGCAAGGCATTCAAATATTATCACATTTTCGGAGACGAAACTTGCGCAACACAAAAAACAGACTTAGGGTTGTTGCTGGCCTCCGCCTGAGTTCAGCCGCGGCGGCCGACTGTTTCATCGGATCTTTTTTCTCACAATTTGAATTGTAAGCAAGTCTTCAGCGTCCATCGAGTAAAATGGCTGGCAAAGAAAGTCCGCACATTAATCGACTTCCCTGGGGGTTGAGAGACTTCGGGAAAGCCGAACTCCTTATGGGGCAAGTTGAAACTGGAGAACCGCAATCAGCATTGGTTTTGAAACTTACAAGCTGCTATCCGAGCTACCTGGACCTTGGACACCATATGTGGACCTCCCAATCTGCTGATTACACCTGCTCAGTTAGTGATTAGCACATTCTGTCGAATTTGGACGAAGAGACCATTCATAAAAGTTTCTATGATCGAGGTTCGCAAACTTTCCTGAGGAAACTTCCCTTAGCCTTCTTTGTCAGGTTGATTACCTGAATCTTCCACGCCACCACGAGTGTATGCTTAGGACCATACCAGGACACTCACATCACTTATATATCCTTATTAGGCTGCTCATCTGGCGATATACAATAAGTCCTAGTCAATGGGAGGCGCTTCCACACCAGCTCTTTATTCCCAACGACCTCGAGTTCGAAGGGGTTGCCAAATTCATGGACTAGAATGGCCATACGTGGCCTCAAGTCTGGATTTTAAGTATTCGCCAGCGGTCACGATTTCGTATTTGATGGGTGATCCAGGAGTTATACAGGTAGGGATTGGCTATGTAATCGTACTAAGATGGGAGACAGCAGTTCTTTCTTAGTTATGTAACTCACCTCCAGAAGAATATTGTAATTGGTCCCAAAGAATAATGGCATGGAATACCGTTCCGAACCCGAACGATTGATCACCCTATGCAAGGTTGACTTGAAGACGTCATCTAATAATGATTGAGCAAAGGCTGTCCAAATCTCACTGAGTGACTTACTGGTCCATCTGGCAAACTGGTCACCTAAACTAAAGGAATGCACGATTATGGCGTGTGCCGTATGGGTTAAATGAAATACATACTTCACCACCAAGGTGCCTGGAATAGGAACTGCATCAACCCATTTGCCCGCCGTGTTCTGGACTTGCAGTCCTCCATGGTTATCTTGCCACAAGATTGTGAAGCACTATCAGACGTTCATAGCCATCAGAGACTGATTCGAGAAGATCAGCTGAGAGTAGTTGACCTCATAACTAGGGTGGCGCATCAATCCTGGCTATTCGATTCACTCAGAAAATGATCTCCACACTTACTCAGTATGAGCACCAATCCCTATCTGCCTTGCGCCTTGATCCGTGTCGAGCCATGTTGGATTCTGAGGAGGGTAATGAAGGAGTCGCATGATAGCAGCAGGTTTGTCTGTCTACAGAATTTCGTGAAGATAGGAATTATATGTAGTGAAATAACATCCTTGTACCTTATCATCGAAGTAATTCTCAGGGAGGTCAAGCGCAAGCGCAAATAGTGGAAACAGCAACTTTCCAATATGAAGGACTCGGTGGCTGTCAAATGATGGTACTTTTACTACTTAAAAGTGTACTAGAAATTCGGCAACTTACTAGTATTCCAGACTTATTTCTTTGAAACTGGGTATGTCCGGCCAAACATTATTTCCCGTCATAACACCGTCGTCTCGAGATAGTGGTTCAGTTGTGCCTTCGAGAGATTCATAGCCAAAATCGAATCCCTCATGGAGATCTCCAAGTCCATTGGAATCGGTGTTTTCACCCAGGAGAGCAGTGTAACCCTTGAAACTAGGCGATTTATGTATGTCCAACTGGATTAAGGATCCGTGAGTGGCATATCGGTAATCGAAGGATTAACCACCTGCAGCTTTGTCTCCTCCGGAAGTGAAAAGAACACGTTGGCTGCATCTACAACATTCTGGATAATGCCGTCTGGTATACCATGAGATTTGACTGGGAATATTTGTTATCCATGAAGCAGGTTACAATCAAATGAAGCAGCTTACTATAGAAAAATCCAACCTATTAAGGAGAGTTGGCTTTGTATTTGCACGGAATCCAAACTCCAGAATGCTCACATTTATGCAGGCATCGCGAATCAGACCCGCAAGCTCTTTCCTTTTGTTTAAATCGACGCTCCAGGCATCTTTGATGTCTCTGGTGGTGGCCTTAGCACGACATCCCTGTCAGGTTTGGCAGAAGATAAACAACATCACTGGGATTTCCTCGAATGTGCTATCAGTAAAGTGCTCTTGGAAAAGGGAGCTTAAGATGTTTGAATTCGACATGGTTAGTGCACACCAAACGTTCTTCGCTGCTACATGCCGGCCAACCAAAATTTGATCCGCTTTGTCATTAGCAGGAAACAAATTTGGCAAACCACCTCGTTTGAATCTCTCTTGTATAAATCTTAAATCTTGCTCCATCATATCTTGAAATAAGATGTCCGAAGCACGAATACCAGTAATAAGTAAGCCAGACCGTCTTGGATACAATACTTTTAGTGATCACACCCTTTTTCTAGTTGATACAGACCCAGGCGTGGACGATTCTGTGGCTATGTTCGATTTTCAAGATCGTATTTCTTTTTCACTGAAGACAGATCAAGTTTGCTGGCGATCACATCTCCAGAACTGGATATTTTAGCATTTATTGCTTCTTATGGTAAGTATCACTAAACCTGGCATAGGCCTTTCCCTGAACTGGTATCATGTAAACCAGGCAATTCAGATCTTGAATCATCTCTGTAGGTCCTTTCAATAAAATTTGAGGCGAGAAGCGGTGGTACATCTCCATTCAGCTCGAATATCACCAAAATATACACTGCTATCCATCGTCATATTGAACTTACCCCATCCGAGATCAAGAGGTTTCCAAATTTTAATGCCGAGAAGAGACCAATTCTGGCTCGTGGCCCATCTGCACCGCTCCATGGCGATATCCACATGGCACAGTATTTTCATGGCCTGTACGTACATTGACCTCTCTGTCTTACAGATTTTCTCATGTTCTTAGTGATGGATTGGGAGATATCACCCAACGTCATCCGGAATTAGTGGCCGATGACAATATCCGTGATCGATATTTAGATCTATCCACTAAGTCTGGCGTTGAAGTGGCACTCGATATTCTTCGGGCTTATCCTCCAAGGACCGTAACATATATCGCTTTGGGGCCTCTGACAAATCTGGCATTGATGATGCGTCAGGATAGTCAACTTGTCACCGACCGCATAGGAAGAATAGTATCCATGGGCGGGGCTTTCGAAGTTCCAGGAAATACCAGTCCGTTAGCCGAGTGTGGGTGTTGCTTCCCCTGATATTCGTTATCGACAGTCAAGCTGAGATTAAAAGTTCCGGGACGTCTCAGTCAACTACTTTGCAGATCCATACGCAGCGAAAGAGCTCTTGATAACGAGCAACCTCCACAAGGGTCTACCACGCGAACGGTTCTTGATGCTTCCCCTCGATGTAACAACACCTCATGAGCTCTCGTTTCCACTTTACCAGTCAGCCGTTGATCCAGCTTTTCTTAACACCACCAAACCATCCCAAGAAAAAGATAAGCTTCCCGTAATCCATCTTACAAGTTCTGTTCTTGAGAGGACGAGGGAGATTATGCTCCAATTCGGTAAAGACGCCATGGAATTGCACGACATAGTTGCCATCTGGTGTGCCATTGAGCATCCACCTCTCCCTGAGTGCGCTCCAATCACGCTCGCTGATGGCTGGCGGGCACATGCACGTGTCTTTGACATCGAGAGGTATTTCTGCCTCTTTATTATTTCTGCTTCGTTGATTCGTCTTTCAGGTTGGGAGAACTCACGCGTGGTATGATTGTCGTGGACAGACGAGACGACGTTTCTGCATATCCATTAGGAGCCAATCGTTCTGATGCTCAGCGGAATCCCCAGAACGGAAATGTTGAGTCGACCAAATCCAACCAAGTAGAAATCACCAGCGGAACAAGTACCAATTTTTCTGGGATTATCGTTATCTATAGCACTCCAGGACCCGACGCTTTACTCGATCTGCTCCTGGAACGTGTATGGGGAAGTGCTCCCTGTTGACGGTACTTCAAGTTCAAAAGATCATTGTACCGGTAAATAGATATTAGAGAGGGCAAGAGAAGGAAAAACCGATCGTTTACTCAAGATTTTAAAGCTTTAGAGTTCACAGAGAGTGAACTTTTCTTTCTATAGAATGACTACAGAATTATCGAAACCAAAAAGAAAATGAATCTGTCGATATATTTTACATCCTTTTTATTTCTTCTCGTGTGTAATATGATTAAGCGCTTTGTCCGTAAAGAGTCCAAACCAAGACGGCAAGTGTAGGATTAATCTCTACCTGAATTTTTTTTGGAGGAAACATGACCCCTTCACATCAGGGGAATATGGGGCGAATTAGGCCTTCCGGAGGTTCGAAAGATATTAATAAAGGAAGGTGGGGGAAGTCTAAGCGGCAGAGGCAAGGTCACGGGCAAAGTGGAAGAAGTCTACACTGGATGCGTTGACACCGTATTTATAGAGCTGAGGATCACGAATGAGTCGAGGGGTTCATAGAAACTTATAGACAACTCACGAAATGGGAAGCAACCCAGCTGGAGAACAACGCTCTCTGATACGCTTCCGGAAGCCTCTTAAGCAACGTCTCTAATCCAATCTCAGCTACCAAGGTCTTTGGGATAGCTCTCTTCATGACTCCATGACGGCTCGGGATATCATCAAACAAATCAGAATTCTCCAATTCTGCTTGGAGATTGTTGAGCGTCTGCGAAAGCTCATCGGAAATGACGGTCCGAGGTTTGCTCCCCTGCAGACGGGCATACTCTTTCCAGATGCATTGGAACTCGTTCGCGGCGTTTTCGGTAATTTTGGCTTGGATGTCCTTGACATAGTTCTGGTAGAACTCACTGGGCTTGCCGTCCTTGAATATCATCAAATTGGTGTACTCCTCTGTCGAGAGTGAGAGACCAGCGAGGACTTCGAGCGATGAACTGGTCACACCGCCCTTGTTGGCGCTCGAGTCCTTGAAAAGGATGACCTTGCGTCTTTCCAGGTGGAGACGAGCTTGTTGCGTCAAGAACAGATTAGCACCTTCCACGATGTACTTGAAGTGAGGTTTGCCATCTGCATCGATGAGAGCAGAAACGTTAGAGATGTTGACGGCCTCGGGTCGTCCACCACATGGAACGAACAGGTCGGCTTTGAACCTCAAATGCGCGGCATTTCGGAAATCGGTGCCGTCAAGTACAATTTCACCAGCTAGAGAAATAATTTGCCAATCAGTCTCGCCGAAAAACGTGGAAAATTGTCACGCACATGGCAACCTGATGTCTTGATCTTCGACTTTAACCAGATAACCATCACGACTCAGTTTGGAAGTATTGAAGTGAGAAACGGGGACGCGTAGTTTGGCGAGGCGGACAAGCTCCGCACGATTGATGCCTTGAGGGTCGGCGAGCACACCACTTCCGTCAATGACAGCAATAGTCTTGTCGGAAGAAAGCAAAATTTCGTCTAAAGGGTGCTCAATCAGCATGCTACGAAATATAGGTGGAAAAAAATGCTTACTAGATCCAAGGTCACCATCTGCAACGCAAACACAAACACAAATCAGATTCAAATTCAAATTCCCAAATATGGAAAAATATTAGAATAACGAACCAGGTCCACCAGTCTGAACCTTGGTGATGTCCTTCTCCCGCAAGCCAAGGTGCCTATAAATACCCAACACATATTGCCTGATGGAAAGCGACGTCATTCCATAAGTGTCGTGAGGTACGCCTCCGAGTCTCGTAGCACTCTTTCCGGTTGTGAACGACATCCACCAAGAATCAGCGCCACGTCGTTTAGCATGCACTACGAAAAACAATCCATTTCAAAAAATCCTCTGATATCGTATGAAATGACTCACAAGCTGCCCAATCCATCATATCTGCAGTTCCCTCTGTAATAAAACATAAATGTCAAATCTGCGAATGCCTAGCTAGAAAACTTACATACCATCGGGACCGAAGAAAAGAAGTTCCGGCTTGCCATATAAATCTACGAGCGGCTCCTTAATACCAGGTGTTTGACCCGGAATGAGGAGGTCGACAACCGCCTATTGGGGAAAAGAAATGAGGTCACGAATGTGTATCACCAAAAGGAGCAGCATGCATACATCAACATATTTCTCAAAGCATCGCCTCGGGTCAGCTCCCAACGATGGCAAGATCGTTCCCTTTGCTCCTCCTTCCGGAATATCCTTATTCTTCAATGATTGCGTTGAAGCGAGGTTGTAGTTCTCGTCAAACAACATACGTTGATTGATAGAATAGTTCCTTTGAAAATAAAAAGAGAATCAATTGAAAAGCCGTTCGGCGAGCAGAGAAGAAATGTTTTACTCTTTATTCCTCGACCTAACAATTCGAATTCCACCACGAGCAACATCACGGAAACGAAGGTGGAAACCTCTGAATTCGTTGCCAATAACAATGACCATACCAAAGGGCTTCTTTGGGTATTCTACCTCGGGCAAGAAATCGGGAAGAAGACGGAAGGAAAGGGCGACTTTCGTTGGCTGGTAAAAGTTGGTCTTCAGAACATGCTTGTTGAAAATCAAGAAACTCTCCAAAACTTGGAGGTCTTGTTTATTCGGAACAGTGCGGCGAATCTTGTCGTACAGCTCTTCATCGGTCAGAGGCTGGACAAGTTTGAGGCGTTGATAAGATAGAGTCGGCCTATTGAATTTAAATATTGGAACGGGTTGTAAGAATCATGGAACTACTCACATCAAATTAGACCCCTCGTCTGAAGATGGGTAATGCACCATTGCGAAGTTGACGTACAGGAGACGAATCTATTTGACAACTATCAGCTGCTGAGTCCCAAAAAAATCAAGAATCCATACCAGCTCAGGATGAGCATGAATAACTTGGGCGATACTCTCTCTAGTGAAGGTCTCCTCTCGGAACCTCTGCTTGATATCATTCAAAACTTCGGCTTGAACTGGGTCGTTGTCATCTAGGATATTCTTGAGTTGCAGGTATGCAGATCCTAAGCGATTACAGAAATGTTGAGCAAAAATCCATCCGCAATCTTCAATATCGTTTTGGCGTCAGAAGTTGGCTATTATGATGAAGTTCACGACTTACATGCGTAAACAGCTTCCTGAACAGCGTGGCTTCCCAGGGATTTTGGGAGGAAGAAAGGGTTATCGGGCAAGCAGAACAACAAGGAGGCTTCTCGCATGACTTGGAAGATAGAAAGTTCGATCGGCGGTGAATTACTGCTCGGCAGAGGCCTCAAGTAGAGGGAAATAATCGTAATGCCATTAGAAAATTGCTCTGGGACGTTATGAGCCTCCTTTGTGCGAATTATAGGGGAAAAGATATAACTTACCCACATATTTACGAGCAGAATAAAGGGAGTAAAAGTGGTAAAGGTTGGACAGTGCACTGTAAAAGGGTAAATTTATGCGTGTCACCAATCTTTTTCGATGCGATTTACCTGAAGTAATGTGATGTGCCGCCCATCTTGTATCCGATAACCAACCTCCGTTCACGGGTTCCTTCGACTTCGAAAACTTCTATAACCGGTCCATCTCTCTCTTCTACATTCCACATAACCTATTTCGAACACGTGAATGAATTTCGTCAAGAGACGAGCGCATCAAGATGCACACACCTTTTGGTATATATCTAAGGTATTTTTTGTTGCTCTATCTAGGAAGGCAGAGTCAGAAACCGTCTTGATGTCAGTCTTCTCCCCTTCTTTGGGTGCGGGGGGTATGCTAGGGAAGTTGCATTTTGTGACGAAGTAACATCTGAGCTGCTGAGAGGCAGTCGCGGAGATGGCGCCGGTTGAACGGAACGTCTCGAGTCTGTATGCATCTTGAGGTGTAGATTTATCCAGAAATAGTTCATCAATCCTGTAACGCAAAAATACGTCAGAATGAGCAAAAACAAACACCAGTGGTAATAAAATAGTCCGGAAAATGAAAATTGGGTCATTTGATCAGTTTGACTAGTGGGGTACTTTCCGGTTGTGTCCGGCGTTCAAGAAACAAGTAGGCAACTTCACCCTTACCTAGTTTCACAAGTCGCACCAGGACCTTCTGTGCTGGTGAGACCCGGCGCGCTGGTATGAATGAAAGTAGCGCCGTTCCCCTTCTCATCGATTCGCTCTAGATCAATTACAAGTTTACTAGGATCTTGTTTGGTATAAGCCACGATTTTCGCGCCGAACAGGGCGATAATATGGTCCGAAATGACCTCCTTGGATTCATTCTGAAAATAAGTGTCGTCGATGCCGAGATGGGAATAGAACCAATTGACTTCGTTCGCAACAAAGTCGCGAGGAATGAAACCCTGAAAAATTAGACCGTGTCAGCACTGCCATAAATATATTCATCTTCGGGGATATCTCCGGACCTTGGCTGCTACAGCCTGCTCAACGAGAGCTCGCTGTTCTTCCTTGCCCTTGAAGACTGGAGTGTTGTAACCCGGCTGGTTCTTGACACGGTGCAATGACGTGTCGCTGCTGTGCGCCGAATTCAACGCCGACAAGCGCTGGGTGACGGTGGGGACCGGGAGTGAATTATTATCAAGATCAGTAGACATTTGGGAATGATGGTCGAATGCGAGAGATGGGATGGACTTGTAAGGGCTTATATAGAGATTTGGTCACCTGTTTATGTGAGCTTGTTATTGAACAAGATCCTGTCGTTTTCTCCAGTTCCGGCCTGATTCTCAGCAGCCCTTGCCCACCGTATAGCACGGCCCGCCCGCCCATATGTGCTATGACCGGAAATCAGAACATTTCTTCTGACATACGGAAGGACCTTGGATGATTCGATTTTTTTTTCAGGTGACTTGAATTTTTTTATTATTGGACATGGCTTAACCGACTCCAGACAGACAAATGAGCCCTTAAATTTACCTTTTGACCAAATCTTAGCTCACTGTTCCGTGTTATGCGCGTCGACTGGTTAAACTTCATACCTGGATCAAGCCATTTCAATGAAACATGAGGATGAGTTCGGAGGCTAGCCCTCTTCCTCGCTTGCTTCCCGTGTGCCCCCGTGCTTAAGCCGCACTTCGGCGGAAGGTAACATTAGGGCGGCCCGCGAACGTCAGTCGTTGGCGAGGACTAAATCGGATTCCAACGTTCTTTGACCCTATGTTGGAATTTCTGCCAAGGACAGGCTAGGACCCCCGAACTCTATGACTCCAAGAGCAAGCCAGCCCTAGTGTATTGCTACAAGCATTCAATGTACTTGAAAGAACCTTATTCCTCGCTTACGGGCCTCATGACCAAGTAAGTTTCTCAACATTTCCTTTCAAAAATTCTCATGAAATGACATTTCCCAGGTCATGGATAGTTCCATAACATCGCACCGAGTTAATTGGCTACGAACAGTTCACCCTTCCTCCTTCCTCTGAAGTCGTAGTCTCCAAAGGCTGATCGAGTTTATACATAGCCACCCACTGATAGATTAAGGTCATTGATGTCGACTAAAGTACTGCGCAAGTTGTATTCTGGGGATGGCCGCAACCAGTTATAACGCAGGATCCATGATCTACCACAACTAGTCTTGACAAGCTTCACAGTTGAGTCTGAATTCAAATGCCTTTCACACGTGGTCAGTCCCGTAAAGTGTTAACTTGCAGGTGATCTCCTACCAGCCATTGCAGGAATGGATCTTTTTATTCACCAAGAGTACGTTTCACGCGGAAACAAGTATATACTTTCCTTGGCTGACTGGAAACCTCCATAAGTGTACAATTTACCATTCTTTGTTTCTTCCATGGTTAGTGATGACGAGATTCTGGCGTACTTGCACATCGAACGTTCCACACGACATCCACAATTTTGATGCTGAGAATGCTCCCTCATACCAAATACAGACACGAAGCTTCGAAACCCCGGACTGACCCTGGTCGAAGTTACACCCCCACACAACACCCAATATAGAGCATAAGCGATGGATTACAACGGATATACACACCCTTAAAATATCTAACGTATGACTCGAATTTTTCATCAACACGGGACCAGTCGTGTAGGATTCCTATAGCAACAAAGCAGCAGCAAAAAAGTCGGAACAGTTATCTCGCTCATTCAAGCTGGGCCAATCCATCTTTGATATACTCCTCGTAAAGTGACTTCCAATTCGGGTGCCACCTACTAAGCGCTGGTCTGCCTTCTGCAATATCGGCCGCAGCCCACATAATCCTCAATTGATCGACCTCCCGTTTCGTCTGGTTATCGGGAATGAGGATGTAAAATTCACCCTCACGAACCTTGTCGAGCATATAGAGCACAGTTTCTTCAGATGTCCAGGCAGCAGGAGGTTTTTCGGCCCCCTCCTCGTCGGCGCCTGTTAAACCGGTAAAAGTAAAGCCGGGACTGTTTTTAATCAATCCAAAAAAGAACCTCCTTGAGACGAGAAGATAAGAAATGACGCACATTAACAAATGAGCGGTAACATCGCAGCTTGTCCGCTCGCGAAGCTCGTGAGCAAGACCTTCTGTAAGACTTTTCACAGCTGCCTTGGATGCATTGTATGCGGCATTGCCACTGTGAAAGAATGAATTCCAAAGATAAATCCACGGAAACAGATATAAATAACATACGGTGGATTCGTAATTCCTTCCTTGGAACCAGTGTTGATCACAATCGCTGGATTTTCTTGATGTATCATGCTCTGCAAAACGCACGTGTTCTGTTGCAAGATCTGTCATAGACGAACGAGAAAGGAAACGCACAGGAACAAAGGTCTGTTGAACGTTCACCATCCTACCAAAACGGTCAGGATCTTAGATAAAATATCGAGAGCATACATACCCGAAAAGGTTCACATCGAAAACCTTACGCCAGTTCTCGATACCATTCCAAGATGTGCCCTTGTCTGCCACACCAGCATTGTTCATTAAGACTGCAACCTAGATGAAGTTCGGGTTGACAAAGCTATATTAGAGTCGAGGATCAAGAAGGAAACAGAGAAGAGAAACAAATCATGGGGCATTAAGATCTGGAAAGATCGAACTACGTCCATCGATATGACCAGAGGCGCAACGAATAGCGCAAAATGCTCGATGGAACGCCGTCACCAACGTTCATACATCTCCCCAATTTAGTAACATCGAAACCTCACCTCTCCCCAAGCTTCATAGACTCGGTCCCGAAGCTTGACCACTTGATCCAACTTGGCGACGTCGGTCGTAACAGTCAGGACATTAGTCGCACCGACGATTTCAGCGCATTTCTGGCCAGCTTCAGTCAAACGCTTTTCATCAATATCCGCAAGGGCGACTTTTAATCCTAGCCTTTTGGTTAAACGAAACGATCAGCATCAAAATCCAGGGGTCAGCTGAGCCATCAGAAAGAAACTGTTTTTTTTCATGCTCCTTTCACAGTAGAAGAAGTTGTGATAGCGGAGATGTGACTATCGTCTGCACATCGCAGACAAAAAGGAGAGTCACCAGTTGAGAGAAGAAGAAACTCACTTTGCGAATTCAATGGCAGCAGCTCTGCCGATTCCGCTTGCAGCACCCGTAATGAGAGCCACTCTACCAGCATTTATCACTGGATGAAGATCATCAGCGACCGACATCGTGTCGGGTTTGTAAGATGGCGAGCTCGGATATCCAGCACGCAACGGTGAGGAGTTACGGCTTGAATGATTGGATTTTTGCATAATCGCAAGAAATTTTTGTATGTGGTTTCGACTTGAAGTGTCGATATCTGTTATATGTGATTGTCAAAGATTCAATTCTCTTAACTCCGAAGAATCCGAACAAATTGGCCCGTGACCTGAAAATATTTATAAATAAATTGGGGATTGGACTATAGGCTAGATGATATGGTGAAGAAATTATCGAGGTCAGAAACTAACGAAAAATTTTTGAAAGATAAGAGGCGATCCCAAATTACAACGACTCTCGGTTTAACGACTAAAAACGCGTGTAAATGTATACAGACGACCTTACAAGTCGTGGCTAAGTTTACAATGTCGAAGAGGTCACCCAGCATGAGGGGTGTGAAGATGGTATAATGAAGATCGTCAACTTCGTTGAAGAATTGTTGTAGCATAGGTTGTCGAAAACGTGGCAAGTTCAGGTGCTCTTCACTGCGGGAGTGGTAGGAGTGGCGCTGCTGGGGGGCCCACCTTCTATTCCCATTTTCTTCCTCACTATCTCGAATGTTTTTAGCATCTTCCTCCTGGCTCCAAGTGCGGCGACACCCTTCGCTTCGAGCTGGGCCTCATCCATGACAATCATATCCTGCCATTTGCATCCCTCGAAGTTAGGGGTATACTTGTGCAACCTAAGGCTTCTCAACCAGGCGGGCACATCATTCAACAATGCAGGATCGATATCATCTTCACCTTTGTTACTCTCAGCACGAGACGCGACGCTCCTAGCAGAATGAGGTGCTGGAGAACGCGCACTGCTCGGTCCGTTTTTCCTTCCTCCACCAGGACCTAATTGTCCAGCAAGCCCCGCACTCATAGGTTGCATGCCCAACCAACCCGGTTGTCCGAATCCAGTGGCAGCCATCTGCGCGGCTAGAAGTTGTGCTTCGGGGGACATCATGCCAAGCATATTCATATTGAATGGCGACATCGGCGGAATTCCCAAGCCAGGCATGCCCATTCCCATAGTGGGGCTCCCGAGACCCATCCCGAAGCCGCCCATTTGCATCCCAAGTCCGTTCATATTGTTACCACCACTTGGGTCGGACCCGTGTAGATTGTTATTGTTGTTGAGCCCCTGGCCCCTTCCATTCCAGCCAGTGGATCTCCCACCACGATTACTACTGCCGTTTTGCTGGACAGAAAGGTTGTTATCATCATAAATCTCCTTTCCGTCCTGATTGCCTTCGGTGCCGCCCTTCTTCTGGGTCCGACGGTGAATTGTGGGATCACCCATGCGTGGAACACCGGGCCCTGGATTCTGATGCCAATCGCTCTTGGGCTCAGTTGGAGGTGGCGCAACTGGCTTGCTCTCTTTTGCGAACATGGGAATTAGGGGCGTATTGACCATGCTAGCCCAGCTGGTATTAGCAGCCGGTTCTTGGGCATCCAGCCTTGGCGTACTTAGTGAACCGGAAAATTCGGTGCTCTTGGGGCGAGAAGCGTTGTTGGCGATCGCCATCTCTTGCACTGCTGGCGAAGTCTGCGATTCTGACACCTGGCTAAGTTGAGAAGGACCCCAAGAAGCTCGGAGATCTCCTGGAGAGGCAAGGGCCGGGGCGGAAATTCTGTGAGCTGCGTTGCTGGCTTTAAGTTTAGCTCTCTGCTGGGCGAGGGTAGCGGCAGCAGATTCATGCTGACCGGGGGTGGCAGCAGAATCAGGGGAGAGGAAATTAGAAGAATTGTCCAAAATCAAGGACTGACGATTGGCAGCGAAGTTGCGCGTCGTAGGCGATGCAGGAAGTCCAGACTTCAATCCGGGGGACTTGAGACCGGCAAGCTTTGACTCCATCTGATTCTGCATGGATCCTAAACACATAAAATGAATTTGGTTCGTGAAATTCAAGTTGGAATGCAATGCTTACCCATGGCCGGACTAAGAAGTGCCGTCATTGGATCAGACCTAGCCATCTGCTGAAGGACGGTAATGAAAAACCGAATTTGAACTTGAGTAGAATGCTGGAGAAGACTATAAAGAGCGGCTGTGCGCTCTGCTTCTGAGAGAACTTTAAACCCTATTACAAATAATATTCGTTAGAAGGTTGTAATAAGAGAATGGACATTCTCGTTTACATTGCTCGATGGCACTCAAT
Source organism: Inosperma sp. D86 (assembly GCA_026262225.1). Taxonomy (NCBI): domain Eukaryota; kingdom Fungi; phylum Basidiomycota; class Agaricomycetes; order Agaricales; family Inocybaceae; genus Inosperma; species Inosperma sp. D86. The sequence goes on along the minus strand of JAIUJM010000357.1, from coordinate 1,301 downwards.
TCTTCCTTGAAGTTAACATCCAGTGAGGCTGCAGCCATATCCTCCTAAAATACGAGCAATCAACGAATTGGCCAATCATAACGAAACTCAGACGAACCAAGGTGGCTTCATAATTTTGGAGATTTTCAAACCATTGGTCCAGTGCTTCCGCTGTTGTAAGGGGGGGTTCAGTCAGCTTACGAAACAGTTACATCCTTTCACGTAACATACCTTCAGGAGTCTGAAAAGACATTGCGCCCGTACCTAGCAACTCACTAGTAGGTCTTGCGCTAACCTGTCCCCCTGGACGTGGCGAGGCGGGTGCGAGAGTCGGGGTGCCACGGGCAGCGGGACCCATAGATTGGCGAGCTGTGGCTCTTGCGTTATCCGGACCCGGACTTGGACTAGGACTTGCACGAGCAGCACTCATTGTGGTTTAAAACAAGATATAAAGGCTAAAGAGAGTTCTGCGTGGTAGTAGGGTAAAACTTGGAAACTTCAAGTTAGAGACCTGCTGGAAGTAAAATCAATGCTCGAATGTTTTGCGGTTTGCAATGGTGGTCTAGACGAGACCAGCGGAGCCTGCCGGTCTAGTGAAGAACTAGACAACAAAAGATTGGATGCAGAAGGGCAGAAGTCAACCTACACATCGTTGTGCTGGCCCTTTGTCATTCTTTGTCACACCGTCACATCACACCGCCCATCAACATTGGCAACAGTGGCGGTTACTTTTCCTCTGATTACATTATGACAAGGAGCCTACTAAGTAAAAAGATGACAGGCCCGTGTTCGATTAATTAAGAAGCCAATATATTTCTCTCAACCCCAACATCATATTACAGTCTTCGGATGACCTGTAAGAGTAAAGCTGAGTAACAGGGTAGACGACACAACTTGAAGTCCTCACATTCACTAAAGTAATCCGATCTCATAGTTGCAGCCATAGTACCATTGAAATCCGTCCATGCCGAGCGCTCAGTTATATTCTTGAGCACATCCTGGATCTTGATCGTGTCTGTTTAGTGGTTCATAAATAATTTTTTCAAAGACCAAAAATAAAATAAAATCCACTTGCATCGCTTATGTTTGGCTCCTTTAGGATTTGCCACCGGTGCCCTCTGTGCGCATTTTTAGACATTTGGACAAAACCATAGGAAGGGAGAACCCACAGCTGTATCAAAAGTGAACCACAAATATCCAGTTGCCTCGAATTGAACCCGTCCATGCGCTTGAATGTGACATTCGTGACTTCGTATCTGAACCGTTGTCGTCAGGCATGTTCCTAGAAAAAAAGAAGAAAAATACCGTTCCAACACAAACTT
>JAIUJM010000356.1:0-17360 GCA_026262225.1 Inosperma sp. D86 | reverse complement strand
GGTAGGTAATTGAAACTGTTATGGATAGAAATTTTGTAGCAGAATATGGGTTGAAGGTGACTTTCGATTTTCAGCTCTCGCCTAATTAGGTGTGTGACTAATAAGGCTATTTTAAGATTTCCGACATTTTTTAGGCCAAGTGGGCGGTTTGCTTCGTGTTCAATGAATTACGGGCCACATTTTAACACCAAATTTAGCGCTTGCAGTGCTGGTGCGAATAACACTTTGGGATATTCAACAATCACTTGGTGCCGCACTCTCTGCGTGGAAATGGACAGTGATAATTTCGGCGATGTGATTTCATGTGCTGCTACAGTTCTGATGATCCGTAAAATAGGTTCGTAGTAATACTTTCATTGCACTCTTTATGTAAATCCCCCCTTCCACTGACAGCATGATCACTCGACTCGATCTTTGCGTGGAGTGTCAACCAAGCACTCCTAAGCATTTGCCTCCAAATTTTGCGTTCATGGCCACTGAGTGGACAAAGTTTTATACCCGCAGTTTATAATAATCGATGCTAACACTTACTCAAGTGCAGTACCAGCATGAACAGTCAGGGCTTCTTGGACTCAACGTTCCAGACAAGGGTGTGCCAATCCTAAACGTTGTTTAAATAATTGAGAGGCTCCGCCCTTTTCAAACAGGACATCAATTTAATTTTCAACTATTATATAAAGCATAGCACTCGCTTGTAGATGAGGCTCATCTCGATATCTTGCGAGCTTCTTAAATGGTTTACCTACCTTGCCTACCATACTACTGGGGATTAAAAGAAATTGAATTAGTAAGCTATGGTCAGTTGAAGAGAAGGTAGAACACGCAAAGGAAGTTGAACCAAGCAACCGAAATGTTATCTTCAACCAAAATAGTATTAATACAATATTGTCGAAATAGGATGATGTCAGTAATTGCAGACAAGGAGCCTCAAAAAGACCACCAGCTTGTAGAGTTTGCCAATGAAAGTGATGGAAATGATAGGGACTACAGGAATTATATTCATTTGGGAACTTAGCTACACTACTACTAATTACTAACTACAACTACTGATTACAAACTTCTTTGTTCGTCCGTGATTCAAAAACTATGATGCTAATCCTACTTGTGCACATCATTGTCAACTCAAAAACGTCGCCTTCTTAAGCAGCCAAAAAATAGCCAGTGTACTGGTTCCACAGGTTCTTGTCTTGCGGGATGTGAATGCGGTAATACGTACAGCCATCTGTTCCCTTTAAGACCAGTGGAAAGTTGTCTTTCAGGACTTCCACAGTGAGGTGAGAAAATCTGTCGATGCGGTCATTAGGATTTATGTGGAATCCTCCACTCCTTTGGTTCTGAATCAGTTCAGTTGATTTAGAAAAGAGCCATCCTGTACTTACGCAATAATGGCTTGGTTTGCACCCAAGTCATCTAAGCCAGAGATTGCGAAGAAGTCAACAGTCTTTGTGATACACTCTTGTGCGGCCGATGCCTTCAAGGTGACGACCCCCTTCCAAGAAATTGCATTGAGGGAAATCGGTCGGTTAGGCACTATGTTGAGAGTGACCGTCTGTGCGAGGTCGGAACAGGATTTGATGGTGATACGAGAAAGGTTTCTAAGCATGATGTCTTGTGTTCTTGTTCTGTGGGATGGGGAGCAGGCTGAGTTGTCCCCCAGACTTTATAAACCCAGGATCGAATACCAATACCATAAGCGAAATGGTGCATCCACAACGTGAAAGTACTAAAAAGGCCAAACCTAAGTTAACGTTGTAAAAAGATGCACATGCGGCGAGATAGGAACAAAATGTCTGTTCAACAAGCACCCACATTAGTACCAATAAGATGGAAATTTTCAGTGGGGTGATGCAGAAGACACTACATTGGAGACGCCATGGGTTGACATGTTCTAGAATGGATTGTCATGAAGAGGCCATAGCATCCTAATGCAGGCGCAGCATATTTAGACTAACGCAAATTCCAAAGACCAGAAAGAATGTCCACAGTTGGAGAACAGAGTAAAGCACGATTATATGTCTGGTGGCTCATTTTCCAGCCAAGGAGGGCTTCTTTGGATGACGAAATTTGGCATGAAGAGGCTGTATTGCATTTTCCCAGCTATTTCTTTGTTTCGCTAGACGAGTGATTCCAAGGAAACAAATATGTACAGTTATCTGGATTGATTTACGTACAGGATGTTATCGTAATGTACAATTTGATTTGGAACGAGACGGCACACCTAGAGTAAATGTGACTCAATCATATACCCCAATCGTGCTATGTGGCAACTGCTGATGCGACAGGGACAAAACCAACACATATCGATATGCCAGGAATTGACAAGGGAACACTTCGAGTCCAATTAAGATGAGCGCTCATAGACTGACTGTGGGTCTTGGATAATCTGGGTAGGCGCTCGGGCCTATCTGTGTCTGCAGTGGCCGCTTTGTTCAAGCCCCAGTGTCAGCCGTGAAAATAAATGGGGCAGATTTGCTCATAACGCGAAAAAGGCTCGATCCAGAATGTGGACATGCTTGGCTGAACTTGTCAGTTGCCTTGTAAACTGGCTGATTTGGATATTAGCAAGAGGCGGATAATTTTGTAAAGCTAGTTAATTTGATCTTAGGCAATGTGTTTCGGGATTTTTCAAACAGGTTCACAAGGAAGGATGTGGGCATTGTGTTAATGTTGGGCATTATCAAAGTTATTAATACACTGTGACAGCCATTGAAAGATTTCGGACACTTTGCTTTTACGTAAATGGTGGGGCTGAATTTGTGACAGCACAAGATGCTGCCAATAAAACCACGACTTGGGCTATCTCTTACTCGAAGACTCTCGCTTATATTTCCCCCACGACAATTTTCTCGGTTAACACCAAGGAAAATGCCATATACCTTAACGCTTCACGACGATATCGAAGGAAAGTCTCTGGATCTCACTTTTGCTGAAGAAGCTCTAGGCCTTCCAGCTGTGCATGGCTTTGGTTACGCGATGCTGAAATTCGGACAGAAAGTAGGCCCCAATGAACGTTTTGAAGTTGTTCGGAAACTTGGCTGGGGAAGATATGTGAGTCAGAGTGAGCCGAGTACACCAATTCTTAACTCACTCGCTTGGATTGTAGTCCAGCGTCTGGCTTGCAAAGGATCATGAAAACACTGGATCTTTCGTGGCCTTAAAGGTACTCAATGGTAATGCTACAGGTTTAGTCAAAAGTGGTCATCTCCAAGAGCTCGGGGTAATGCAAAAGTTGGATCCTCGGTTGCACGACCATTGCGCACCTTTGCTTTCCCGTTTTGAGCTTCCCGGCGCATCACCAGATGAAGGAGATCACATATGCATTGTGACGGAAGTGTATGCAACAGATGTAGATCAAATTTGGAAGGCAATACCTACCAGGCAGATGCCTATTCCTCTCGCCAAGAAGATCCTTCAAGACGTGCTTTATGGCCTTTCGCAGTTGCATTCCCTTGGCATTGTCTACACTGGTTGGTTACACCATGGGTTGGCATTTTTGTTCTGACCTTTTTTTTGTTGTAGACCTGAAGTCGGCAAACATACTATGCAGATCCCCACTCTTAACCACTTCTGACGCAATTTCCTTTCTTCTCAGATCTCATCCTTCGGAATTAAATCCCCCTGAAGAGAGCTATATAGGAACAGTGCAATCAGCTAAGTCCCAGCCGATAACATCCAACATTTCCCCGGATGAAGCCCTTCGATGCTCGTACGTGCTAGGCGACTTAGGACATGGTAAGTCTTCATCATGCAGTCTGTTACAAAAAACCATTCATAACACTTTGGATCAGCGCAAATGCTGGACCAGCCAACAGTGTATCTGATTGCAGCAGAATCATATCGCCCACCTGAAGTCATACTCGGTGGTCCTTGGGACAAAAGTGTTGATCTATGGATGTTCGGCTGTCTCGTATGTTTTTAATGTCTTGAATCTCTCTTTTGCCCGGTAATGATACCTTTGTTAATTTGTAGGTCTTTGAGTTTATATTCGGCAAGCCTCTCTTCATTCGAAGTCATCCAGATCATCCTCAAGTCCCACCCGATGCTTACCACATTGGTCTTATGGTCAAAATTCTTGGTCAAGTATTTCCGGTCCACCTCATCAAACATTATCAATATGCAGAAAAATGGCTTGATATGAACACAGGTATTCCGTCTGCTCTCATGAACTATAATTCCGTTCTTATACTTCCGCAAGGCAATTTGCTTGGTAATCCTCCACAATCTCACGACTTCCTACCTTATCTCTTCAGGGACTTAGGGTCTAAAAGGGGCCTCCAACAACATGACATGGAAGGTGCCTTGGATCTTGTTTTACGATGCGTCCGTCTAAATCCAGAGGAACGTCCGACGGCAGCCGGGCTCCTTGATAATACCACTTGGCTTCGTGAATGATGAGCTTTTATTGAATCTTCTCCGATACCATAATATCCCCCTGCATCCGTGGAAATTTATCTGTAGTCGTCTTGTAAAGTTGTAATATAGTACAGTTTATTGATAATGGACCTTGAGGCCTGAGTCTTCATAAAAGTCAAGGATACGACCAAAAGATATAGTTAATTTAGACGCTATTAAGAAAATTTGTACAGACGTAAACGACTGAGAGAATACAAAAGATCTGAAACAGATTTATATGATATGAGGCACAATATTTGAACCTACTGAAATGCTCCATAACTCCAAATTCTAACCTGCCCATCTCGACTCGCTGTGGCCAAAAAATTCCCAATGGAACTCAGGTCAACTTGCCAAACAGTGGCCTTATGTCCCGAAAGCATGCACTTCGCCACTCCAGTCCTCATATCCCAAAATAAAACATTTCGGTCGGAGGACCCAGAGACGAGCCAAGTGCCATCATGTGAGAGGGCTGTGGAATAGACTTCGGCTTTGTGACCAGTAAGGTTCATTAGGCAAGGCGAAGAAGAGGCTCTCGAGGTGCTTGTGAGCGCTGCACTTGCACCAGACCCAATACCCAAGCGACTAACATCCCAATACTTCAACATTGCATCAAAACTCCCACTTATAAGCCCCTTCCCATCCGGCGTGAATGCAACGGAACGAACGGCTTTCGTATGCGTTCTCAACATCTGCACCAGCACACCCGTTTTAATCTCCCAAATGCTCACAACCGTATCCACAGAGCCCACAGCTACGTACCTCCCATCTGGGGAGATAGCCACAGACCAAACTCGGTGATCAGGGGACAGATAATGGCCATCGATGGTTAGGACTTTGAAAGTCCTATCGTGCACATCCCATATACGCACTGTTCCGTCGCGCGAGCCAGAGATGATAAATCGACCATTCGGCGAGAAGTTGAGCGACCAGATGGTGTCTTGGTGGCCTTTGAAGATATCGTGGATTTGCTGGTTGGCGATGTCCCAAACCTGTCTCCCATGAAAGAAAGAAGAATATAAAATGCAAAGATTTGGGTTTGAATCAGCCCTACGTTGACCTTGAAAACTGGGATTACTCACTGTTATTTGCTTATTGGATCCACCTGTCGCAAGGTACTTTCCATCCGGACTAAAGGTTACACTGTAGACGTATTCATCACCTTTGTGGTCCAGGATGCCATGGATAGGTTAGCCTGCTCTTTGACAATCATGCAACATAAACGATAAACTCACTGAGTCTTGATTCCGGTCTCCACATCATATATCTGAACAGTCCGAAAACATCCCGTAGCAAGCCACTTCCCATCCTGGCTGAACTTGGCACAAAATACTCCACTGTCGTGCATCAGCGTATGCTCTAGATTCACATCTAGGGCCCGCTTGACTTTAGGTGATGGATTGTAAACGACAGACCAATTGTCGCCCTCATGTTTGAGTTCGGGAGGGTAAGAAGAGAGGTCAATGCGTTCAGGAAAGGGCGATGGTTGCGTGGGTGGTCGTGGGGAAGGTAGTCATGAGGTTTGGGTGGGTATTTGAGATTTTTTCGTCGGTTTACGCACAGGTCCTGGAACCGCAACACCTTGCACCTGCGGCTGCGCCGGCGTTGTTCGGAACCGAGGACGCAAAACCTCAAGCGCGTTCCTGGCCGTCACAACATGGCCAGCTGGCGATCCGGACCTTCCAGCAATACGTGAGGAAGAAAAAACACGAGGAGAGGATAAGGGTAAGGGTATCTGGCTGGATTTGGTCTTCATAGATAACCCAGCACTCTTTGGGACAGGGTTGGGCTTTGGATCGCGTCGTAGTTTGGATTTGGGTGTTTCCGTAGGTCTTTCGAGAACAGGACTAGGACGTCCTCCTGGAGCAGGCGCGTTCTGGATAATTATGTTTCTGTTGCCATCGTGGGCATTGGAGGAGGCGGCGGCGGAAGCGGCAGCAGCAGCAGCGTAAGCATTCTCGCATTGATTATGGATCTCGGTGAGTTCGATTTCGAGGTTTCCAAGGGATTGACAGAGGTGCGAAACTGCAGGGTATAAAGTATAAGAAATCTGCTATTACGGAAGAGAGAAGGGAAGACTCACCTTGGGTAAACGTTCCATTGAGCCTCTCAAGTATCTCAACAAGAAAATCTGGTTGTGATGGACTTGTATTCACAATTGCGCGCATTTGACTTTTAGAGGTTGCCGTCGAAGAAGTTGGCTATGTATTCCCAAAAGAGAAGTGGTCGACGGAATCGCGGAACATTATTGATTGACATCTCTAGTCCTTTGAATAATTCTCTGCAATAAGGACCATCTTAAAAATCCACTTACAACCGAGTATAATATAATTATGTAGCACGGCGACATCGCATCGAGGTTGAGCATCATTGGTCGGACTTTTAATGCACCAAGAACCTCGGCTGTCCTTTTCCAGACAACTCCGGTTTTTGATCCCCACTTCCGCCTCCAGGGGGCTCCCACCGGAGAAGTCCGGTGAATCCAACTCCCCCAAGATCGTGTAGCCCGATCCCATCAATCACAACACGTAGATCATTTCGGCCATCGACATGAGCTCGGCGCGATACTTAATTCCATGACCTTGAAGAAAACAAACTGTTTTAGTCGGCTACTGCTCTTGTGATGACAATGTTGGTGGTGTCAAAATTATGGAATACCCTCACTCCCTTTCTCTCCATTGCAATCACGAACACCCCTGCCTGGGATCTGATGCGCCTGTTCCAATTAATCTTTCCTCTATCATATAAGGGCAAGTGTTGACCACTATGTCTTTGCTAATTACAAAAAAAAAGGTCAAAGCGGGTCACATTTTATAAGCCTTTAATTGTAGTTTTATTTGAAAATGAAATGGCTTTCTAGTGGTTGAATCTCTGGTATTCTGGTAGGTCAACATCACGGCTAAATAAGCTGTGCACAAGCATATTCATCAAGCATCCAAGTTAGCAGACATGTAAGACTGGTTTTAGGTTACTCATTCTACATTATTCATAACCAGTGCCACTCCGAATCGCAGTTCCTTCATACTGTACCATTTCGTTCAATTCGTCCGTCACGCGTCACATCGCCGTTGGTTTTGGTCCGGTTTTGGCATTTGTCACATGTCACAACGTGTTTGGTTGGCTCGTCCAACTGGTTACATGTTCCACTCCAGGCCAAATTTGGTTAGGTTGGTTCAAATTGACTCGCCGGTCGGTCCTTTTTTGGGTTGGTCACAGGTCACCCCACTGGTCGGTCGGTTTCAAAATTTCGTTCCGCTTGTCACGCGTCACACCTATGGACGGATTGATCGAAATGGTACAGTATCTCTGCCGTCCCGTCGGTTGATACACAATTTTGATGCAGTGTCCCAAAAAGTAAGCTGGGAATGATGTATGTTGCATGATTGATGGGATCGGGCTACACGATCTTGGGGGAGTTGGATTCACCGGACTTCTCCGGTGGGAGCCCCCTGTCCGCCCCTCCCTTGAGTTTGAACGTTTGAACCCGCACTTGAACCAACGCAGTGACCAGCACTATCTCCATATCACTGTCAGCAACGAAACAAAGATGTCGACTTCAAATGCCGTTAGCCTCATGTCCACTTTTCTTACTCCGTGCCAGTGGGTCCCTTGCAGCTTGCTATCGAAACTCCTGACCAGGACAGCCTTTATCTTCCGGGCTAATGGAACCACCATCAATGCTTCCGCATTTATTCGATGCGCATCCCAAGAATATTAAACACCAATGAATACAGAAGAAGGGGTTACAGGTGGGCATTTATTACCTTTATCCTTGTTTTATCCATCTTACACGTCCGTTACTTTTAGTACATTGAAAGCTCCGAAGTTGCTGAGACGGACGAACATCATATCTTCGTCTCATCTTCCCTTTCTCAGTGGTACCAGATTGATGCAAGTCCAGTCCAACTCTCGTCTCTCAGTCATCCAAAGCAGCCCATATCCAACCATTAAACGGATACCCGACCTTTCTTATTTCATTTGATTCCTTCCTTGTCGGCCCTAGGTTCTCAAACGCCTCGCTCAATTCCACTTCATATAAACGAGATCCTGTTCGAGGTCAACATCACGGTGGCTCTTGTAGTCTCATCACACCCGTCACTACGCCTCCATTCATGTAAACGAAGACTCTCTTCGAGGTCAACATCTCCACCTCACAACCTATGGCTCTCATAGTGTCATTCTCACCCGTCACTACTTCTCATCTTCCTTGTCGACGTTCTTAAACTTTCAGAATTCCTGCTCAGAAACGAAGGCCTCCTCGAGTCAACATTCCTAGATTTCCCACTCACGGATCTCACTCATACTCCAAGTCTTCGTCACTTCCCCCTTCCATTCTACGCCTTCTTGCAACCAAACACCTCCACTCTCAAACAAACACGACACCAGCTCGAGTGCCTATCCATCACTTACTTCGCATTACAAATCACAAAGGGAAATAAACCTTGGACATGATTCTACATCAATCGAGGTGAAAAGAGATCGCGCTGTTGAGGTTGGGTTCATCTCCCCTTCCTTCGTTCTAGACGCAAGCAGTGCGACGATGAGGAGGTTTGGAAGCAAAAGTGAGCTTGGGTAAGGGTTGCTCATCGAACCAATATTGATAGGCTAACATCGTGTCCTGAAGCAAAGATGATCAAAGCCTTACCGCAACAACACCGACCAGTTGAACTTGTCGGGTTGACGGAGGAGCACAGGGTAGCAGACGTTGATAATAGAAAGGAATTTGCGGTGAGGTTTCGGATTTTAGGATTAGGAAAGAGCCCGCTCATAGAATCGCCGTTGACAGGTCAACAACTACGAAAAGAAAACCGAAACTGCATTCCTAGCGTCGGATTCAATAAGACCATCATTCCAACAAGGACGAACCACTCTCCTTGGCTCTCTAGTCTTTATACAATTTGGTGCCAATCGCCACTGTTCGCATTCGACAAACTCCATAGGCGGAGGGGGAATTACTATCTGCCTCTCCATCTACGCCTCCCCCTGCGGGTGCCATACCCAGTCACTTAAGCAAAAGGAGCCTGAAGTCAACGACAACTTAGCCACGCCATCGACTTCTTTCGATGACGAGGATGCAATATGGGATGATGAGCCGAGGAAGGAATTTTCGGAACGTCCACAAAGAAGCCTTCGGATTGTTGTTCTCCATTGCCGCAAGTAGTGGAGAACGGGTGAACAAACCTCCTCCTGCTACGGGCCGTTTTTGGGATTTACTTGGGGATGGATGCCCCGAAAAAAATGCGGGGAAAGTGTCGATGCCGATTTCTGGCAAACCTTTGGCAGAGGAAAGGAGGCAGACTACGTGATGTGAAGGTGGACGTGATGGACGATACTCAGATGTACGTATTGTAATTTTTTCTATCTCATCATTTTTTGTTGAATCGTTTGTCAAAGTTACAAAACTGCAGTCCAGAAACTGTCCACTTTGAAACCCACCCCCTGATGTGCCTACATTCCCTTCACCTGCTACTGATTCGTAAATCTGCTTAGATCTTTGGGGCAAGAACGCTTGTCGATTTATTTTCGACTCTTCGACCAAGGAACAAAGATCGATTGATGCCAGCATTGGCATCACTAGTGGAATTTTGAGCTTTACTTTGCCACCGGCTACCCAGGGCAAATTTGTTGAAGAAAATCTGGGAGCGTCGTCCAAAATGGTATGTCCCATGCTATTATTTGATTGGATGTTTAATTTAACGATCACTCTTTCCGACCTCAATCATCTCAAGGATAGGGACAACGAATTAATATTTCACCGATACTCCCTCCATGAACCTCTACTCCCTTGAATGCGAAATTCGACACATAACCTTCTCAATCCTCCATTTCCATCTCACAAACCCCAAGCGACACGTCACTTAGGACCAGAGGCAATCGCTGCTACTACTTGATTGAGGTAGAAGGTGGAAGGTTGCGTCTAGATCAGCTTGAGCTTCCATCTCTATCACGTTATGAACAAGAAAGCGACGACGATCTTATGAAGGAACCAATGAATCTTTCCTTAGCAAGTGAAATTTCCAGGTCACTGAAGGAGGGTCCAACTGTGCGTTGATCTGATTACCCAAAGATGACAATAAGCAGGAGCTTACTTTCAGTTCAACTCTAGTAACGATCGCTTAATCGATTTGAAAAACAGAAAACTGGGCAGTATTGGTGTGCAAACGGAGCCTCTCTGAGATGTATGAACGGCAACGAGACTCGTAGTTACTGCTAAGAACATATCAAATAGATGTTATACAGTAATTATTCTTTGATAGACATGTAGCCGTAAAGCTACGAATATATGTATCCTAAACAAATGAAAAAAACTCGTCGTAGTTTGGACGATGTACAGTATGATGATAAGCTATTTCGGTAAAACATTTGAATGGAACAAAGTTAGTTTACTAATCAGACAAGGTGACAGAAACATGAGAATGTGGTGAAAGAGGTCAGGACCAAGATAGTTGGCCCTACTGAGATGGTCCGTAGGTCCAAATCCTAACCCGCCGATCAGCACTTGCAGTGGCCAAAATGCTCCCAATGGGACTCATATCAACTCCGTAGAAAAAACCCGTATGTCCCGACAACAGGCACTGCGCCACTCCGGTCCTCGTATCCCAGAATAGGACATTTCGGTCGTCAGACCCAGAGACGATCCAAGCGCCATCATGCGAGACAGCCGTGGAAGAAACTTCGGCTTTGTGACCAGTAAGGTTCATTAGGCAGGGTGAGGAAGAGGCGATCGAGGTGCGTGTGAGCGCTGCGCTTGCACCAGACCAAATACCCAACCGACTAACATCCCAATACTTCAACGTCGCATCCCAACTCCCACTTATCAGCCCCTTCCCATCCGGCATGAATGCAACAGATGAAACACCATTCGTATGCCTTCTCAACGTCTGCACCAGCACACCCGTTGTAATCTCCCAAATGCTCACAACTGTATCCACAGAGCCCACAGCTACGTACCTCCCATCTGGGGAGATAGCCACAGACGAAACTCTGTGGTCAGGAGACAGATAATGGCCATTGATGGGTAGGACATTGAAAGTCCTATCATGCACATCCGATATACGCACCGTTCCGTCGGTGGAGCCAGAGACGATATATTGGCCATTTGGCGAGAAGTGGAGGGAGGTGATGGTGCTTTGGTGTCCTTTGAGGATATCGTAGATGTGCTGGTTGGCGATGTCCCAAACCTGTCTCCCGTGAAGGAAGGAAGAAAAGAAAATGAAAAAGTTTGGGTTTGAATTAGCTCCATGTTGACCTTAAAAACTGGGACTACTCACTGTTACCTGCTTGTTTTGTCCACCAGTCGCAAGGTACTTTCCATCCGGACTAAAGGTTACACTCAAGAGGTATCCACCATCTTCATGGTCTAGGATGCTATGGATAGGTTAGGCTGCCCTTTGACAACCACACAACATAACAATAAACTCACCAGGTCTTGACTCCCGTCTTCACATCATATATTTGAGCCGTCCTATGACATCCTGTAGCAAGCCACTTCCCATCCCGACTGAACTTGGCACAAGTCGCTTCGGAATCATGCATTAGCGTATGCACCAGATTCACATCTAGGATCTGCTTGACCTTTGGTAAAAGGTTGTATAAGACAAACCAGTCCTCGCCCTCATGTTTGAGTTTGGGAGGGTAAGAAGAGATGTCGATGCGTCTAGGAAAGGGCGATGGTTGCATGGGAGGTTGTGGGGGAGGTGGAAGTGAGGTTTGGATGGGCATCAGAGGTTTTTTCATGTGTTTGCACACGGGTCCTGGAGCCACAACACCTTGCACCTGTGGTTGGGCTGGCGTTGTTCGGATCCGAGAACGCGAAACCTGAAGGGCGTTCCTGGCCTTCACGACATGGCCAGCTAGCGATCCGGACCCTTCAGGGATGCGTGAGGAAGAAGAAACACCAGGAAAGGGTAAGGGCAAGGGTGGCTGGCTGGATTTGGTTTTCATGGATAACCCAGCACTCTTTGGGACAGGGTTGGGCTTTGGATCGCGTCCCGGTTTGGATTTGGGTGTTTTCGTGGGTCTTTCTATCCTCTTTTGTTCTTTACCTGGTTGGATCGAGTCTCGATCCATTTCTGGATGTTGCAAGGGAACAGGATCATGAAGCTCGGGATGCACCTTCTGAATGATTGTGTTTGTGTTGCCATCATTGGCTTTGGCGGAGGCAGCGGTGGCAGCAGCGCGGGCATTTTCGCATTGATTGCGAATCTCGATCAGTTCGATTTCGAGATTTCCAAGGGATTGACGAAGATGCGAGACTACAGTTGAGTCTCTCAAGTATACTACCAAGAAGATCCAGTTGTAATGGAGTCGTGTTTGCTATAGCGCTCATTTGACTTTCAGAGGTGGTCGTTGATGGATAAGTGAGTAATTTCAAGACGAGGGTAAATTTAGACGGGAGCGGTACCGCCGGTCCGGCCCTCTTTCATGTTCATGTTCATCGATGGTATGTACTACTTACCGTGCTTCTATCAAATTGTGGTGCTAACATCCTACTAGTGACACGTCAATTTCGTGTTGGACCCTTGCCTCATGGAAGGACAGCCTTCATGGCTGCATTGGGCTTCCATCGACCTCGCTCAGCAGGCATTTCTCAACTCGAGTCCTGTGCAGACTTCATCCCCTCAGTCCCAGTGAAAACTTGCTATCGATATATCTAGAAATGGCCATGGACAGCTCGATGGAGCTTGAAGGAAAATACATCTATCCAGACCTAGCAGAACCGTGATTTCTGCGCTTTTCGAGATCGTACGCCTGGTCTATCTACGTCAGTCTCGTAATCTTGAAGACCATCAAACATATTCAGTCACCATCATTTTCTTTCTAGGTGTAGCTCATCATAGCTCATACGATCTCGTTTGAGCTCGGTAAATCTTGGTATATATTTTCTCGTAGCATCTAGGACAATCTATGTTTGTCTATGTATTACTATTAACTGACATCCCGCCTGCGAGGCACCCCACACTGCATGCCAAACATGTAGATGGTAACGCACCCATCAAATTGGCAAGTGTCCATTACCGTCATCCCCGCTGCAATAATATTACGTGTCTGTTACTTTTAGTAGGGTCAGCTCCAAATTTACTGAGATTGCGTTAGAACTGGACGACCATCCTTACTTCGTTTATCAACTCTGTCATTTGGAATTACTGTACAAAGCTTGCGCCAACATTCACCATCCAGAATGGTTGTCTCTTGCCCACAACCAACCATCAAATAGGTTCCCGACTTTCTTCCTTCGTTCGACGCCTTCCTCGTCGGCCCTAGGTTCTAAAACGCGTCGCTAAATTCTCACTGATGTAAATTTCCTTCAAGGTCAACTCACAACCTCCCCAACCTTACTCGTACTCGTCACTACTTCTTGGCATTCAACATCTTCTCTTAGACTTGCAAATTCTCACACATAAAAACAAAGGATCTTTTCGAGGCCAATCTTACAACGTCCCATTATGGATTTCAAACATCCCCCCAATCTTCGCCACCTCTCCCTTGTCTATTCTAGATCTATGCCTCCTTGCACCCGAACATGGACCCACACCTCCACTCCCTTTGAACATACTTCCAATCCAACACCACCTCGAGGTTCTATCTCTATCACGTTACAAATCAGCAAGAGAGATAAATCTTGAGTGACGACCACAAGAAGCAACCTCACTTCGAGATTGATTGCGGTTAAGGGGCGGCAACATTGGGGAGTTAGGTTCCTCTTCCTCCTTCGATCTAGACGTAAGCAAGCCGACTATGATATTCTCTTTCTCCTTTAACAAAGTCCAATCCCAGCTGAACTTTTACTGTGCCGACATGAATCCATCCATCCCAATCCCAATCCAAACCAACGTAGATGACAAGGCCTGAGCGATAAAATGGAACAAGACGGCAAGAATCACAGACTCGACTTTGAAGCCATCGAGAATTCGAGTCGCAGAATCGAGATGGAAAGTTTTGGTGAGGAGAAACTGCGTCTAGATTGAGGGAGAGCATGATGTAACCACTTTTTCAATGCATTATATCTCATCTGACGTTCTATTTTCGTTAGCTCGATGCAGTCGTACTGGAAAGTGATCTCCTCGAACCTAAGAAGAAACAGGTCATCGAGGCTTTGTCGTGGATCTGGAAGGGATGAAATTGGGTTGTATCTAGATTAAGGGAGAGAAGGCGACAAGCCCATGAATGCCAACGATGATGACAACAAGACGATCATGTTGCATGGAATGCAAAACGCAACGCAGGGGCTGGGCTCGATAAATCGAGGTTGATGGGACAACTCTTACAAGGAAAAACAACATCTTGACACTTGTTATTATATACATGGTACATTTTCTGTCTCTATCGTCCTTTACAATCCACAGTTTATTGCATGATAAATATATTACAAGGGATACGAGCGACAACTAACTAACTGATCGTCCTACTCTGACATTCTTCAAATCTCAGCTAATGGTTTGAACGTCAATCTCAGAAAGTAGGCTTGCTAGACCCTTCCCCTCATATGACACGAACGAGACCTTCAGACTTCCCAAGGGTCAGGTCCCCAAAACGGTTTCTTCATGGTGCAGCGTTTCCGGACTTGGAGCTTGGCACTTCGAAAGCAAAAACGGCAATGAATGTCGTATCGTCGAGAGATGAATTTGTATAAGTCCAGAGGTAGGCAAGAAAGTGACAAGGTGACTTCATTGAGACGACTGTTCGTCAGATGAAAGGTCAAAATCTTCGTGGTGATTAGGAACAGAAAAATGGACCTCCAAGGCATTGGTAAAAGCGACAAGGAAGGGGGTTGTAAGCTGTGCTTGAGCATTGCCGATGGTTTGTACGTCGTCACTAAAAAAGAACGGACCATCAGGTTGGGAAAAAAAAACTATTTGAATCCAATCGAGGACTCACCGCTGAATCTACGATCCTGAAGCTCTGCAAGTGCTCGCTAGTTACAACGAAGAGATGGCGCATATGTTCAACCGGCAGGGTAGAAGGAACATATCTCAGCAAAGCAAATGGTTCAGGGAGAACGGCGACAGATTCCATTTCAACGCACGGACGATGAATTGCATTGGTAGTGAGAAAAAGTGATGGTGGCGCGATTAAGGGGCGGTTGAGAAGGGGGTCAATTCGATCTTGAATATGACACTGTAACAGGCTGAGGCACGGCGTATAGATTTAGCGTAGGGAGAAGTGTCTATAAACCCATGAAAAAGCCGTGCCATTATTGAATGAGAACCCACAAATCTTTTGCCATAATCGTGAACAAAAGAACGCGCCATCGACAGTTCGTATTCGGCAAAGCAGAAGGGTAGTGAAAATTGTGCCATTTGGAATCAGGAATTGATCAGACAGTAGCGTGGTTCGATGTCGGGGAGAATGATGTTTCGCGTCGGAATTTGGGTCTTGGGCCTGGGATGGGCGAGAACTGGGAACAGGAAACTCAAAGGATCCCAGAATAGAGACCCATTCCTTTAAAAAATCCCCGTAGCGTCTAAGCAAGGATTGTCAGTAGCGGCAGGAAGAGGCATGCAGGAAAAACTTACCGGTTCGGTTTCATGTGCCACCTCGTTTTGTCGGCATACAAACTTGGAAATATACCAAACGTTTGCATGGTTGAAGGTTCAGAGGACACGGACCTGTCAGGAGCAAGTGAGAAGGTTCAGAATTTGGACAGTAGTGTGCTGCGTTATAATCCTTCACACGAAGTAAAACGTATGCGTCCTGGAAGTTTATAGGCACCGTGCCTGAGTGCGGTGACTTCATAGGGAAAACCTGAACCTAAGATATAGAACTAAAACACTGGAGTTATCATTGAAACGTTGAGAACTTACCATTGGTTCCATAGCTTGATGATAGAGTTGAAAATGAGGGAAAGAGGTTTGGTTGATGAATGAGCGGGCCGGTGTGACATTTCCCTTTATGAAGTTGATCGATTTGTCATCAACGTTATCGGAGTCTGACATCAGGGGGACTAATTCCCCTTGTACTTAAGTAATTTTTTCTCATTTATTTTCCAAGGACGTTCCGTTATTGGATTTGCACCCCAATGCCCCACCGCCCCACCGCCCCTCAAGAATTATGTCAGCTACTGCCACGTTGATAAGTGTGGATCTCGGCACTTGTCCTTTCAACTTCTACTCGTTCGTGATACCTCTAGAGTCGCACTGAAAGTATGTTACTCCGCTCTTTTGTTGTGAGTGGCATCTCTGTTGTTCCCAGATATCATTCTGAAGTGTGGTAAAGACTGTAACCAACACTAATGTGTCGGATTGGCACCATGTCATCGTTTTCGCCTTGATAGCCCTCTACGTCGCTCTCGTTTGTTTTCCTATGGCTGATTCTCTGCGTCCTCCACCTGTCAACTGCTCCACATGCAGCCGTGCTGTACATTATCAGCGAGTCAAGTCCAATAAAAATGGGAATCAAGGTCGCCTTCTAGCCAAAGTATGTGTGCTCTCCATTCATGTTTGCTATCTAACAACTGTACAGTGTGTTGCTCGCAATCAAATCACAAATGAGCAGTGCAATTTCTGGTATTGGTGTCCAGATGCTCGTTATGCGCTGCCTCCATCTTCGCCATTGCCAGGTTCCGATGACCTCTGGATGCACAACCCGTGCACATTGACAACGTTCTTGCAATTGAAAGCGAGATTGTCCTCGTATTTCACGGACTTTTTCCACAGCTTGATGAAGTGGATTTGCACAGGTGAGTTTGCCTGTAACGACACCCTCTTTGCATCCTTGAATCGCACAAAGGCTGCCTGAAGCCCTATGTTCAGAACAGTACCGATCTCGTGCTGTTGCTAAGGGCACTTTACAACCGTCGATAGCACACCGTGGGTGCCCTATAGTGATGCCATCCATTACAACTTGCTTGAGTGGGCCATTAAATGGCATATACGAGTCCTTAGACTCTTTTTTAAATGTTGATTAGTCATTCTTTTAAAATTAATATGTATTGACAGTTCAAGAAGATTGTTCTATTGAAATTAAGT
>JAIUJM010000355.1:0-17370 GCA_026262225.1 Inosperma sp. D86 | reverse complement strand
GATACTTGTGCCGCACTTCTTCAAGCCGCCCTTGACCACCACATGTCAACTTCTCCAACAGGAGAGGATGCTGGGGGTGTCGTTGGGATGGACCTGCTTCTCCTTTCGGATTTGTACAACGTCCTTGGAGAACACCAGCGCGCCATTCAAGTAATTCGTCGTGCGACTCGTTGGCTACAAGGAAGATCGGAACAAAAGTACTGGGACATGTGCGAAGACGATAGAGAATACGATCCGGAAGGTTGGCCGCCACGTCCAAGTGCTGGTGAAGGTGTTCAGGTCTCGTCAGGCCATTACGAACTCGATACAAACGCTCGGCACCGTTTGGCCGTTGCTAGGATAAAAATGGGGGATACGGAAGAAGGAAAGGTTCGGCTTTCTTTTGTTGCCTTTTTCTTTGGTTGACTGGTCTTCTAGTTGCATGCAGGTGTTGTTCTTGCGGAAGATGCACTCGATTACTCGGTTTTATTTGCGGAAATCGCTGATGCTTACTTTGAAAAAGACATGTTTGCGGATGCGAAACCAATATATGAGTTGCTTGGCGGCGATCCTGCAGTAAATTTCCCTTGTTTCTCGTCTACAAGTATACGCACTCAAAGGCATGCTAGACGAGTAGCATTCACATTCTCATGCGAACGGCTGCATGTATGCGGAACATAGATGAATTGAAAGAAGCAGCAGAAGTGTACGAGCATGGTATGTTCTCCTATGTCTACGTTTTTTTCCTTTTACTCAACGTTGTGACCCAGTCCGCCTTGCCGATCCTACGAACAACGAGGCAAAAATGAAACTTGCAGAGATTTACGAAATTACAAACGAGACTCGGAGAGCCCTAGATCTAGTCTACGAAGGTGTTTTTATCATTTCTATCCTTCACCATTCAAGTCGCTTACCTATTTCCAGTCATCGATTCGCGGAAGAAGCGGAAAACCCCTTCCAATGCCGTAGCAGACGAACCTGGTCCCCATGTTGCCACATCACTGTTTGCAGAAGTTTCCAAAACAAAATCTTCAGCACGTCAAACTCGTCTCTCGCAGGCTCAACTGAAGGAACTGGAGATGCAAAAGGAGAAGGACGTCATCAGAAATTATCGGCGACTGAAAGAACTCTGGGGAGGGCTGCTAGCTGGAGAAGAGTTGGCTGATAAAGAGTGGATGTTGGAGGCTGAAAAACTTGTTGACATGTTCAGGGAGACAAGGAATTTATTCTTGACGAGCCGAGTAAGTCTTTATCGTTTGGACGCTTGATCAAGCTGATGGCCTTCTTCAAAGTCAAATCCGTTCCGAGGCATGTTGCCTCCAAGTCGTAAGAAAAAACGTCAAGATACCGAAGCCGATGTCGACAACATGGCCTCTCGACTTCAATTAGACCTAGGTAGACGTCCGATTGAACTCTCTATCTAAAAGTCTCCCTTCTCATAGTAAGCTACCAGAACGCGATAGCCTAACGAAGAAGTCCGCCCGAAGCGGCGAAAAGCTCGAAGCTGTGAACGTCTTTCGCGGTGTTTCCTTTGATGATTGGCTACGTCTCTTCATGCAGGTTCGTTCATCCGAATATTATCCAAGGATTTTTAACAAAGCCGTGTAAAGTATTGTTTTAATCTGACGACTAGAGGACACCATGCGATTGCTGATGAAATTCTTCGACACGTTATGGTCTCGAATGCCTATCAGGCAAGAGAGCGCCAAGACTCGATACGCTTAGCATTAATAAGTAAGGAGACTACATACTCTTTCCTCAACTAAAACTGAAAAAATCATTTTCATCCACAAAGCCTGCGCGATCCACGCCGAACGCCACGACATCGTCGTCGAACAATGCCGAAAGCTAATCACCCACCACCAATTCAATAACGAACCTCTCCGGATCCTCATCGCCTCACTCGCCAGTGGACTTCGTAACACTGACGCCTTCATCACTTCCACCTTGCAAAAACATCTCTTCCGAGAGATGAAGCTCTCCGATACGGCCGTGAAGAATCCTGGTAGTTTAAAGTGGAACCCACTTAATAAGCGATATGCGCCTAGGGTGAGTAAATCGACTGATGAGGTTGAAGAAGGGGAGGAAGACGAGGAGATGATGATGGAAGGTGGTGGCGTTGGAGTTGGAGTTGGAGTTGGCGTCGAAGAGGAAGCTTCTGGTTTGATGAATGGGAAGGGAACGACGACGACGACGACGACTTCTTCGGTGGTTCCGCCTTCGTTACCTACGAAGGAGAACCCGTTGGTAATTGCGATATATGGTCAAATATGTATCGCTGCGAAGAGCTATCAAAGCGCGATTTGTAGGTTGCTTTTTCTTTTTCTTTCTTCGTTGCGATTGAAGGTTTTTTCTTCTCTAGTTTACCTCCTCCATGCGTATGATTACTGCCCAAATGATCCGTTGATTTGCCTCTGTTTGGCCATAGCGTCAATCGGACGTGCAATGCAAAGACAATCAGACAATCGACATCATCTCGTCATTCAGGTATGTAATGAAAGAGAGCTCTTTATTTAAGATAAGATTTTAACTGACTAGCCTAATTTTTTAGGCTATGGCGTTCCTTACTCAATATCGCAAACTTAGGAGTAAGAACACGAATGATAACAACAACAACAACAGTATGATGAGAGAAGTTGAATTCAACTTTGGAAGAACGTTTCATCAGTTGGGGTTGTATTCTCTTGCTGTGAAGCATTATGAGCGGGTTCTTGAGTTAGCTGAGACAGCAGAGGTAAAGCCCCCCCTTTTTTTTGTGGCAAGGCCTTTTTTTTTTTTGCTGAGAGTTTTTCTCTTTAGGATAGCCTATTTGCGTGTGAAGCAGCGTATAATTTGGCTCAGATCTTTGTTTTTACAGGTGCTACACCCTTGGCTGATACCTTATATCATCGGTGGCTATCAATATAAGGTTTCTTCAACTTAATCGTTATATTTAATTTATGTATCAGTGTAACATATTTGTAGGTATCAGGCAACTTGAAAAAAACAAGGCGATCATATATAAATTATTGAAAAATATAGGTAGGTTCGTAAGTAAATGACAATATAAGTGACAAAGTTCGGACATTACGAAAAAAGAAATTTATAGTGGTACAAAATGGTCCCATGCAAAAACGAGAAAAAAAAGAAAAATCCTTTTTTTTTCTTCTGTTGGTGATAAATGATAATGAATGAGGCATAAAGCGCATCAACGTCAACATCAACTAATAGCTTCGTCGAGTCGTGTATAAAATACAGCCCGTGGCGTTTAAAAAAAATTTGAAGCTCGAATAAGTAAAATCGAGCCCTTTTTTTTTCTTCTTTTTTCGTAAAGAAAAAAAGAAAAAAGAGAAAGGAGATATCATCAAGAAAGAAAGAAAAGAAACCAACTTCTCTCCGATACCTAGCTCAAAAACGAACCCAAACCACTTACCGCCTCACATCAGGTGGTAAACTATCATACGAAGGTGGAATCTCAGTCGGAGGTCCTTCTGGATGCTGCTCTTCTTCACCATTCTCCCTTCCTTGTCCTCGGGGTACCTGTCCAGGTACCCTCCCCGCATCCTGATGAACGACCATCTCCGGTTGAGGAGGTGAAAGAACGATAGGCGCCACGGGCATAGGCATCATACCGTATTGTGGTTTAAGTGAGGAAACGGGAAGACCTGCGCCGGGTGGTGGTAATAATAATGGTGGCGAACCGATGGAGGGACGGGAGGCGATTGGGATACCACTACCACCATGTTGTGGTGGTGGTTGTTGTTGTTGGGGTACGTAGACGTTCGGTTGGTAGTACGGTTGTTGGCCAGGTTGTAATTGACTCGGATGCTGTTGTGGTTGTTGAGGTTCGTACCCGTAATCGTCAGGATTCATAACATGAGCCATGGGTACCATCGTCAATCCCAAGCTTTGCCGCTTCATCATACCAGGTTCTGATTCTTTTGATCCCTTTGTGGGACCTACGCCCGCGCCCGCGCCTCCGCCTTGGGATGACGAATATTCGGAGACGCTTCGTCCTTGGATACTAGGTTGAGGACTCGGTCCACGTCCGATAGGCGGTGCATAGGGGTTATACGCCAACTGCTGCTGCTGCTGTCCATTGATATTGTTACCACTCATCATTGAGGATGTCGTAGTCGGAGAACGAGGAGGATGAGGTTGCTGCTGCTGCTGTTGTTGATATTGTGGGTGCTGGTGCTGCAGACTTATACCTACACCTGCACCTGCACCTCCTCCTCCTTGAGTGTCCTGCGACGTCCGAGTGGGAGCGTAAAAGCTTGTCTGTTGTCCGCTTGACATGCTTGATATACGACGATGATGGGCTTTTGAGTATCCTGCACCAGCACCCGCAGCGGCACCCGCAGCCATCATCGCACCTGGAGGTACGCCCATCATCTGGGCCATCTGAGGATGAGGATGCAGAGGCGGAGGCGACGGTGCAGAACTAAACGGATAAGGGCTAATAACACCACCACCCTGTGCACCCGTCGCCAACCTTCCACCCATCCCGTCATCATCATCGTATTCTTCTTCTCCAAGGTCCATCCTGGGTAATGTCCCGTTTGGTGCAGCTGGAGCGCCGTTTGCTAATCTGTTGTTGTTGTTGTTGTGAGCGACGGCGGCAGGATCAAAGTTTCCGTCGAATTCGTTCTTTAGGCGGCGTTTCCGATTGCAGAGGTAGAAGAGAAGAAGGGCGATTAGGGCCAAACAGGCGATGCCTATGAGAATTTTAAAAAAAGTCAATTTTTTAAAAAACAGGGATGTTTGATTGGAAGATTTGCCTCCGATGACACCGCCTACGATGGCTCCGACGTTGGATGATGATGAGTTATCGTTTGAAGGGATGGAAGTGGTGCTGATGACGGAACCTGGAGCGAGAACGGTAGTGACGCTGATGAAGGTGGTGTATATTTGACCACTGGGACCTGTGACGCTAGAGAGTGGTTCATTTGAGCCATGTATGATGGAAGAAAAATAAAATAAAAATAAAAATAAAATCCTCCGTTGGCACCGGACGAGAGGTGGAACGATCGGGAGATTCGGAGTTTTGTGTTTACGAGCGACTGCGTTTCCGCAAGACGGACACGTTGCAAGTCAGGCACACCCACACACAGGGGGGGTGGTGCGACATGAGAGACAAAAAGACTCACATTGATGAAGTCTCATAAGTGCTCGTGGATGTGACACTAAGAGTTGAAGTTGAGATGATCGTGGCTGGGATTGGGGTACGAGTTCTGGTACTTGTACTCCATTGGGTTGTGGTTATTGTTGGCGGGAGTGGAGTTACTGTTGTTGTATCTGGATAAGGGGTTGTATCTGGATACGGGGTGGTTGTTGTCGTTATTGTTGTCGTCGGCGGAAGAGTACTGTAGGTGGTGATAGTCGTTGGGGTGGTGCTTATACTCGTTACTATTGGAGGCGGATCAGTTATGATCGTTGACGAGGAGATTGAAGAGGATGAAGATGAAATTGAAGAGGATGAAGACGAAATTGAAGATGACGAAGACGAAATTGAAGATGATGAAGACGAAGAAGAGGAAGAAGAAGAGTCAGTAACTGATACTGAACTAGTAGAATATGAAGATGAAGAACCAGGTGTAGTAGGAGAAGAGACTGAAGTGACGACTGGCGTAGTAGTAGGAGAAGGTTCAGTAGTAGGCGGAGGAGGAGGAGCTGTTGTACCTGGAGGCGGGGTTGTCGGAGGAGCAACTGTAGTCGGAGGAGCAGCAGTTGTAGGAGCTGCTGTAGGAGGAGCAGGAGCTGTAGTGGGACCAGCAGTGGGAGTGACTGGAGGAGGCGCACCAGATGACATTGACTCAAAAAGAAAAAGAGGAAACGAAAAAAAGGCGCCTCAAGGCGATCGGGAATGGAGGCGCTGCAGAGACATTGACTCTGGCTGCCGATAATCCGAATCCATAACAAATGAAATCATATAAACTCACCACTCGCCATCGCACAAATAACAAACTCGCCTCGTTGTACGTCCGCAACAAATTCAATTCGGTATAAATACAACTGCCTTGCTCTTTAGGTAAGCTGAATTGATAAGATCTTTACCACGGCACAGCCCGGCACAGCTTTCCGCCCTTGACATCCCCCCAAGTCCACCGCACGTTCCTTCACACCGATAGGAGTCCAATTATCAGAGCGGCATCTTGGCGATCGTTTGTCGCATTCAATGCCAACGGAACTTGAAAATCATGACGCCAGTTACGTTAGCTCCCTCTACAAGCGGTCAATTCAAAACATGAAAGACGACTTACTGGCGCTATCCAGGGTGTGTGGATCGATGAGTACCATCCTCAGAATGAATACCAAGAACGCACAAATTAAACCACCATATCGGCTCCAACTTTCTTTTCGAGGTGTCAGTCCAGTGTAACGAATTTCGATTTCCGTGTAAGCATATCACAATCCTGCAAGTCCGGGACAGTTGAAATCATATTGGTAACGCCCTCGCTTGACAAATTGAAATCCGTATTGATATATGATAGTAGCTGAACAGAGAAAGCAGATTTACCTCCGAGAACCACATTACACGATCTTCAAAGAACCAAGATATCCTCTCGACGTTGGAGATAAACGTATTATCTGTTACTCTACCAACTTCCTCATCTGGAAAATCTAGGAAATCATGGAACGATCTTGTCGTAAACTTGCCCATATCTACCTTGCCATAAGCATGCAAAAAAAAATGGGTTCCCTGGCATTTTGAAAGCTACTCATGGCACCATTTGAATAGTGATTTTGGCGGATCAGACAACTTTGAGAAGTAACCGTTGTTTCAATCTGTCGTATACTGGCTTATATACTTTCAGGAAAGGTCACGATTAATGTCCCAATCACTGCATGGAACTTGGATGTGTTCGTATCATATTTTACAGAAATTACCGAGGCCACAAGGATTTCTTACTACATTGATTCTTCGTATCTACCTGCCTGCTTTCCAATGCTACTAATCATACTGACACTTACCCCTGATACTCCCACATTGCCCATCATTAGCTGTTCGTCGGTTAACATAATTGAACGTCAACTCGCCGTGCGATTTGACATTGTTGTCGCCATTATCAAACTTGACGGGCACGCTTCCACAAGCCTTGCAACCGTGCTCTACAATCCTTTCAGCCAACATCTTGATATCTTTGCCTGGAAGGCCAGCAGTGCCTTGAAGGAAGGCACAGATGCTGCCAGTGAAATAGGCCTGCTCCGCGTCCACACCGTCAACGCACACGATGTGCTGACCGTTCTGGTACACCCGGCTATCGGAAACGTGGGCTGCGATTTCTTTGCGCAGGCTGTTGGCCACAGTCTCGCCAGGGTTGTCGAGATTTCGGAAAACGTCACAGGTGAATGAACCACGACAGTTGATACCCAGCGCGGTGACATTGTATACCAGGGCCATCATGTATATGGCGAGAGTGGATAGAAAATAACGCATGGTGAAAATGTGTTTGTGGTCAAAAGTCGAATGTACAAGGTTGTTGATATGATGGTGTTGTTCGACAGTGACTCGGAGAAGGTTTGACCTCGGTGAGTTCGTGAGGGCAATACGTGTACAGAGGCAATGTAGACTACATATATACCCAAAAAATCAATCTCAAGCGTCCGTTGAACCTAGGTCACCTACGTGTACAGTCGTCCACGACATGTGGCGCATTGAACTCGTTATCTTTTGATACTTGCTTCGTACTAGCTCCAAAGTTATTGGCCACGGAACGCTGTTGGCAGATTAGAGATGTTTTCATTTAACCATCGTAGCAGAACAAGACACACCAAGGGGGAAGAACCTTTTTCCTCTTTCGAGAATAATGCATTCAGGCTGCCAATAATATGTCACTACCCGAAAAGCGATCTTGTCCTGAAATTTACATAACGGTTTCGCATTCCAAATCCGTGAGGTGACTCATTTGGCCTTTTCCCTTCGAATTCGGAGTCGTCACATGGAGGTTGATAAGTAAAATGGAACGTGGTTGTTTCAAGGTCGAAGCAGACTCCAACGGCTATTGAATGAATGGCCGGGGCAGTTGCAATCTCAAGCGGTCATTTTATTGCGGATATAACTATAGGAGATGTGCTGAACTTTGTGGGGAAAAGCGGCTGGCAAACTCGACTCACATCTATCCCGTTTGGACTAAGGAGTTCATACTGGGGCCGCCTGTAGCCCAACCTTGGAATTTTGAAAACGAGTAGAAGCCTTTAGCCAATTCGAAACAGATTTTGCTAACCTCAAACTTGAGAACAACATAGTATTCGCCAAGACAACCGTCGGATCCAATGGTACGGCCAGTATTAATATGGCGCAGTTGCCAACAATTCAATGGGCGAGCTCGAATCGAATGGCATAGACGCCCACTCGATCGGACGTGTTGAGTTGACAACGACCTCCTTCCTGCTCATAGTAATAATCTTGCACAAGGAGTCAATCTTCCGGCTGATCCCAAAGGCAGATATATTACGGGTATTTCTGGGCAGAGTAGTAGCAGCTCCCAGGTTGAAGAAATGTCGAAAACGAAAAGCTCAGAAAACAATGTTCGGCAAGAAGACTCTCCACCACACAGAGCATACCTTCAGAGTTCGGATTTCATCGATCAAGGACGATTTATAATCTGCGAAATGTCCATTGATGAAATAAAAAACCAAGATTGAAACGGCGTGGGACTGGAGATCTACAAAGTCGCATGGCAGATGTGTGCCTGATGGTAGTCAACTATCAAGATATCCAGTACTTAGTGGAAAGAAGTCCTTTGGACCGTCGGAAGCCACCTAGTAGAGATATGAAGCATTCAGTTGGCGGTCGAGTAGACTCAGCATCAGATTCAAGTAAGTTTGAGGGGGGCTCGCTTCTGCGTCATGGCAAGGAGCAAGGGACTGCAAGGGGAGAACACGTGTTGCTCGAGGTCTCTCACCATATTTGGGAAAAGACACCGAAGAAACCTGAACCGCAACCTAAATGATTCGACTCATTGTACTAAGTGGACACATCCGGTAAATCGGGCGAACTAAGTACGATGAGTCAACAGTTGTACTTTTGTCTAATAAATACTAATAGCCTATGGAATAAACATGATTCCTGGATATCAATACATGCAGAAACTTCCCTTGGGCTGCAAATTGGTTATATGAATTTTATATGATATCGCTATGCCCGTCCTTGTCCTAGGAGATGGCAACTCTGCCCCCTGAAAATAACTCTACAAAGAGGAGTCGTCGTTCTTATGCAGTCAACTGGCATGACAATCACACTACATGATCCTATGAGAGAACTGAATTACGAGCATCGATATACCTAATGCAATAAAAATCCATGTGATACAGTAATAGTAGTACATATAACGCTGTCCAACAAGTAGAAATCCATCCATAATGAGAACCTCGATCCCACACACCTTGGTATACCTGTATAAATCGTGCCATCTATCTCAAACTCCCGGATATATTGCTACTTCCTTCTCCTAAATTTTGTGCAGCGGTCATTTGCAGAGTGCTGCTTCCTCTCCATTCCGCTGAGGTACAACTTTCATCAGGGTCACGAAGAAACAAAAAGATTGCGTAGGAAAGCGTACCATTCATATTGTTATTAAAGCCTTCTTCCGTGTCGCTAAAGCCTACAGATACTGCAATTGGATCCACTCCGCGTTTCATGACTGGATGGCATAAGGTGACACCATCGTCTGCCTGTCGTGGAAAAACACGCAGGTTGGCTTTGTAGTCATAACATCCCTGCAGATCAGAAGGGATGGGCAAGGCGGTTGTCTGGCAAACATTCGAATAGAAGGGCTTCTTGCCGAGATTAAGCGACCAGTGCCCATTTCGAGGAAGTGATGACCAATAAGTAAAAACCTCTACATCCATGGCCGATGGAGGTGGTGCTGGAACATCGTTATATCCGATAAACTCGAAGTGTGCCATTGGCAAATCGCTGGCCTGTATTACCATGCCGCTATCCTTGTCGTGAGGATCGCTAACATGGAACCCCCATTCAATGGAACCATTCATGCTTGTCTCGGTAATCCTAGATGTAGTCATTGTTTTCTCCCTACCAGTAGTCGTTTCGTTTGAATACGCTGTGTTGGCTCCAACTGTACCCTGTGGCCCAGTGATGCTAGCCGTGAAGGCTGTGGAAGCAGCATTATTCAGACCCGTTTTCGATGAAGAGGTCACTTTAGACTCCCTAGCATACAGTGGCGTTCTCTTGGGTTTGAATTCGGTGATCTTGGCACAGTCGTGCTTCGAGTTAAATGCGACGATGGTGTGGAAATGACCATAGTTCATCTCCTTGGTCTTGCGTCTGGTCTCAAATTCAAGACGTGTAAATTCAACACGACAAGTTGCAAATTGTCGGATTTTTGTCGTTTCTGGGGTTCTCTGTCATTTTATAAGAGGTTATGATGGACGAAGACAGCATTGGACAATACCTCGATCGAGAGTTGACCTCTGGTATTTAGCTCTTGGGACACAACATAGGCTTCCTCTTCCGATCGAGACGAGCACATCTCCGAAATGATGTCAAAGGAAATGTTAGCCGACACTGCGCTGACTGTATTTCCTTCACCTCCTGGTTCTGGTTCTGAGCCTGATTCCGGGCCTGAGCCTGAGCCTGAGCCTTCGTCTTGGCCTCCGTCATCCTTACTATTGTCGGACTGTTTATCTTCATTGCTGTCTCCCGACCTCTCGTTATTTCCTCCGTTGTTTTGGCCATTCGACTCTGAGTGCGCTCCAGCGCCAGAATCGTTCGGAGATCCAGATTTGCTCACCGAAGAACCGGTCTGACAAACTGTCATTGCGGACGCACATCCACTCTCCCCACTGTTTGAGAATCTTGAAACAGATACAGGTTCATCAATTCCAGCAGCACGCGTAGCGGCCTCGGGTGCGACAGGGATGTCATAATGAGAGGTTTGTGTAAAAAGAATAGCCGTGAATGGCGCAAATACTGATGCCAGCTGTGAAATTAGAGAAGGCATATCAGGTACTTCGTCACGAATGAAAACATGAATCTGTTCGAGACAACCCAGGCCCCCTTGCACGAATTCCTCGTCAAATCCGGCATGAACACCATAGTCAGATTGCGGGATCTGAAAAGATGAAAATATCTTGTCGATTCTAGGTAGGTTATGTTCCAGATGTTGTAATGCGCGTTCTGCAACGATAAAACGGGTTGTTGCTTCTCGGCTTGGTCAGACAAGAGAAGAAGATTGTCAAAATCAGCAATTACCTGCGAGAGCGGGTGAGTGAGATGATAGCATCTGCTTGAAACCACTGGATCAGTATTGTATTGAAGATTTACATAACATGAAATTACGCACTTGCTGAGAGTTAAAATGGTTGGTTGAAAACAAGGTGGGGCATTAGCATCTCTGAGGCTGACGTAATGAAATTACACACCGTCTGAGTGGCGTTGTAAACACCGGCCTTATTAGCATCTTCTTTGTTCGTACTTCTAATGTGAGTATACTCGTTGCCATGACGCAGAAGCGGGCCCCCATCAAACATGCTTGAATCTGATGCTGAGTCTAGTCGACCGTAAGGACCTCCAACTGAACGCTTCATATCTCTACTAAATGGCTTCCGATGGTCCAGGGAACTTCTTTGCGCTGCTGGAGATCTTGATTTCCTTTCATCGATCGACATTTTGTAGATTATGAATGGTCCTTGATCGATGAAATCTGAACTCTGAAGGTGCTCTGTGTGGGGGAGAGTCTTCTTGGCGCATGCTTTTTTCTGAGCTTTTCGTTTTCGGCATTTCTTCAGCCTGGGAGCTGGTACTCTGCCCAGTAGTAGCTCCTGCATATATCTGCCTTTGGCATCATCTGGAAGGTTGAATTCTTGTGCAAGATCACTATGAGCAGGATGGAGGTCGTTGTCAACTATCCAAAGTATCATGGATAGAGAGTGCAAGAATTTGAACAGACCTGCTATCGCTATCAATGTCACCCCTTGAGGTGTATGGATCTACCATTGGAGCTGTTTGAGAGCGGTAAGGTGATTCAGGAGAAGGAAGAGGTCGGTTACGTCGGGCGCCTCTTGGATAGTTAGAGTCACGGCCATGCAGGTGTAGTGGATAATCATCGTAAGAGTCTGGATACACGTTACATTATAATGTGTGAGGTCAGGTATCAATTAATGCGATCTGCGAGAGCCTCACCATGTACATGTGGTCCTGACCACAGGTCTCCACTGGCCGACAGTTAGATAGTTGAAATTAATATCAATGACCATGCAGGTAGTGACTTACTACATGTCTGAGAGCATATAGTCAACTTCCATATCGTTAGATCCAATCGTTGAGCCTTCAAGCCGGCTATGGAAACTTGTCTGAAACAGTTCATGCGTACCATTGTTATTGACGGGATGGTAATCAGTCTGTTGGCTAGTACGGTCGGAATCAGGGTTGATATTAGTAAAAGAACCGATATGCATATTGTCTTCGTCAACATCCTTGAAGGGTTGGGACGCCATGGTCGAGTAGCTGGTAGAAGAAAAGAGCTCTGCGTTGTTGTGCGTGATAAAACTTGAAATTGACAACTAGATATATTTTGACGAACAAAAGCCTGTCGCCAACTTTGTTTTGAAGCCGTATAACTCAGACATCGGGCGCGATTGTCATCGATACTGGTTACTCGATACTAAGACTTTTGTCGAAAGAACCTGGTTGTAACAAATTTTCGATTCATGAGCGCTAGCATTCGTAGCGATATCTCCTTCTGGATCCAGGTAGATAATTACATTCACAAAAAAATGACATAACCTTGTCATGAATTATACTCGGGGCAGGGATTCAATGCTGTGTAATCCAATGTGAAATATATTGCGGCGCTTTGTAATTGTCATGTTAAAACAATGTGGGCCTATTTGTTAGTCCAACAAGTAGAAATCCATCTCTCGATCCCACACACTTTAGTATACCTGACTCTATCAGGCCGAAGGTCACAGGTCGCATTATCTAGTTCTAATATGTTCCGGGATACATGGACGTAGGAGGGGAAGTAGAAATGCGTCAACGAGTTACGATGCAATCACGGCAGCATGTAAAGAGGAGCGTACACACCTGAAGCTTAAACAAATGCTGGCATAGGGATACAAAGCTCCAGTGCGAGGTCAGCTTTGAGAATACTGGTATTGTGTTCTATGCTTTGTTTTTACCCTGTTCGTGAGCCGTAAGCTTTGCGAGTGGGTACCTTATTATTTTCATGCTTTCCAACTTGTCGTATTGGGTGGAAACATCAACGATAGGGACTATCATTTCGAATCATGAGATGCATAACTGACAAGTGGAATAAGCGACAATATCGGGACTCGTACCATTTATAATTGTAGACATTTCCTTGTCGCCTTGATCCAGTGGTCGCCCACTTGCCGGTGGCGTCGTCACACACAGCCTACCAATACTGAAGAAAATCTGTTCTGATGAGGAAAATTACTACCAGATTACAAGAAGACGGTCTTTCAATTCGGCCGCTTTCGTGTAAATTCCGTGTTAGTATCTACGACACCGAGAGTGGTTTTCGAGACACTCTAACCAGCATGGGCGCCACGTATGAAAAAGAAATCACTTGCCGCTTCTGTGATCCCAAGCACTTTGTTGATCAAGGACGACTTTCCAACGTCGGACTAGATTATGACAGAGACTGGATCAGACTGCCGATCAATGACGAAAGAACTCACCAGACCAACACAGAGAACTCGGAATCTAGGTGCCCAAGTCAATAACAAGACAATGGTCCACTAATAACATGAGGGTATCTACTTGCCTCTCATAAATTTCGATAACTTCTTCAACAGTACTCTCGGATGTAGAAGTGAGAGACTGCTTGTCACCACCTGCATTTAAAATCCATCTGTATGGATTGGCAATTGTCAGCCGTGCCTGCTTGAAATTTTAAAGATTACTCAGAGTCTCGCATTTGTCCAATTCGTATTTGCCCCAGTGGGTTGCTATAATTAAAGTAATGAATCCCGAAGGACACGAGTGACGAAACCTCCACCTTGCACCAAATAAAACACAACGTCGCACCCCACATAATCGGACAACTCACTTATTTGAGTTCCCAATATCGACTAAAATTGTTGGCGATAAGTACTGAAGCTGGAAGTCCAACTTCTGATACTATAATGACTCCAACCTAACCTGGTTTCCGACGTCGAGTGGTTACCTTACAGA
Source organism: Inosperma sp. D86 (assembly GCA_026262225.1). Classification (NCBI taxonomy): domain Eukaryota; kingdom Fungi; phylum Basidiomycota; class Agaricomycetes; order Agaricales; family Inocybaceae; genus Inosperma; species Inosperma sp. D86. Next base: position 3,248 of record JAIUJM010000355.1, on the reverse strand, counting down.
TTATCAAAACATGGACGAAGGTTGGAAACCTGGGTCAAGACCTGGGAACATAGTTGTCGGAAGGGAGGGAATCAGTTGTTCGTTGTGAACTCAAGCGGCATCCTGAGGCAGCTCACGGATGCGCCGAGGGCCCGGTTCATCTAGTGCACACATTATGATCCAATCTACATGTTGGGTGAGATCAGCTTACCTTGGAAGGCGTGAAAGACAGAGAAGAGTGGCCAACATGAGCCGGACAACATTCATGGCAACCAGCTTATGGAGCGATTGTTGTTGTATTTGCATAGGGGCTTCTTTATTATTATCGATGGTAGGATTGCACTAGTGGAGGCAGATCAGTTATGGTCGTTGATGAAAAAGTTGAATAGGAAAATGATGAAAATGAAAATGGTAAAGCGGAAAAAAAAGATGACGAAGAAGAGGAAGAGTCAGTAACTGATACTGAACTAGTAGAGTAAGATGAAGAACCAAGTGTAGAAGTAGAAGACTGGAGTAACGGATGAAGTGCAGTTGTACCTGACATTGGAGGAGCTGTAGTAGAAGTCACAGTGGGAGTGACTGGAGGCGCACCAGATGACACTGCACGACAGCTCAAGAAGAGAAAAAGAGCAAAAGAAGAAACAAAAAAAAAGAGAAAAACTTACCACTTGCCATCGCACAAATGATCAATCCTGCAAGGGACTTACGCATCGCGTTTTGCGGCATCCTTCGTCGTGCAGCGTCATCTTCGAGTTAGCAGAGAAACGCAGTTTATTGTAAGCCTGCAAAGCAGGTTCCCATAAGCGCAGGACCGAAACGCATCGTACATAAATAACTATAAATAATCATTAGATAAGTTTTTAAGTTTAAATGGCAAAGTCCGGATTACATCTTTTAATCGCCTTTCGCATCTTGGCGGTCGTATGTCGTCCACAATGTGTTCAATGCGCGCCTGCCAACAGAACTTGAAAATTATAACAGCAGTTACGTTAGCTTGCTCTACCAGCGGTCGATTTCGAAGATGAGAGAGGACCGGAAGGCCTTTACTTGCACTATATCTTCCCAACGTGTGTGGATTCTAATCATCGATTCAAATGTGTACCAACTTCAGGGAATGAGTATCGATAGCACACAAATCAAACCACCATATCGGGTCTAACTTTCCTTTCGAGGTGTTGGTGCTCGTGTAACTACTGATCTTCTTTCGAATTCCGCCGACAAGTTGGGACATTTAAATTCTAACGGTAATGACGAGACCATATGTTCAAGCCAAAATCGAACGAGTTTCCTGTTCGCCTTCACTTGACAAATTGCAACGATAACCAACATCAGCGCTCGGCCCTTGGGATTGTATTGAGGTAACCACAAATGGTGAGATATTTGTCCAAGGATTATCAAAAGTGAGGATAATACGTTGGTCTAGTCTTTGGGATGGGTCGCCATCGGGAATTCATTGTGAACTCATGATCAAGTGGCAGCCTACAGACATGCCGAGGTTCACGTTCAGCTGACCTACACACTATGATACAATTTATTTTGTTGATCATAGATACAAATGCGACTCGAAGTGAAATATTATAATACTGCTGTCCGACAAGTAGAATTCCATCCGTAATCATTGAGAGCCTCGCCCCACCACCTTCATAAACCGTGACATCTACCTTATAATATCAATGGCTTCTTATATCGCTACTTCCTTCTCCCAACTTTCGTGCAGCGAGTTTGACATCTCTGGACAATGCCATTTGCAGAGTGCTGCCTCCCCTCCATTCTTCTGTATAACACGTTTCATCAGAACCACAAAGAAAAAAAAATCAAGTAGGAGAAAGGTACCATTCTCATTGCTATTAAAGCCATGTTGCGTGTCTTGAACGCCTGCAGTCACATTGATTTTATCGGCTTTGCGTCTGACATCTGTTTCGCATATGGTGATACCCTCAACTGCCTGTCGGGGGAAGACACGCAGCGTGGCTTGGTAGTTATGCCGTCCTTGCAAATCAGAGGGGATAAACAAGGCAGTTATCTGGCACACATTAGAATAGAACGGTTTATTGCCGAGATTACTAAGGGACCAGCGACTCTGAACGTTCTTGCTACCATTTCGGGGAAGTGACGACCAGTAAGTTGAAACTACTACATCCATGGTCGGCGGAGGTGGTGCTGGAGTATCGTCGTCTCCAACAAACTCGAAGTGTGCCTCTGGCAAATCTTTAGGGTCCATCATCATACCACCACGCTTTTCGTTATGATCGCTAACATGGAAACCCCATTCAATGGCACCGTACATGTCTACCTCGGTAATTTTAGAGGTATTCATCATCTTCTCTGAGCCAGTAGTCCTTTCGCTTGAATGCGCTGCGTTAGTTCCAAATGTTGCCTGAAACCCAGTGATTGCGGCCGTGACGGCACCAGAAGCAGTAGCATTCCAGCCTGTTTTCAACGCAGAGGTCACTTTGGACTCCCTAGTAAACTCTAGCGTCCTCTCGGGTTTGAATTCGGTAATGTCGGCATTTCGTTGCTGCGAGTTGATTATGACGGTGGTGTGGAAATGACCATAGTTCATCTCCTTGGACTTGGGCTTGTTCCCAAACCTCAGTTGCGTAAATTCAACATGACACGTCGCGAATTGTTTGAATTCCACGGATTCTGGAGTTGTCTGCGGTTTCGTTAACGGATTATCATGGATAGATAGTAGAATTCGAACAATACCTTGATCGACAGTCTACCTTTGGTATTTAGCACTTGGGACACGTCATGGGCTTCCTCTTCCGGTTGAGACGAGCATATTTCGGAAACGACGTCAAAGGAAATGTCAGCGAATACGTTGCCTGCATTGCCCTCGCTTCCTTCGGGTGGTTCTGGTTCTGGTTCTGGGCCTCCGTCGTCCTTATTACTGTCTGACTGCTTGTCTTCATTCGTCTCTTTCCGTCTATCAGCCGACCACTCGTTATTTTCTCCACTGCGCTCCTTATTTGACTCCGCTCCAGAGCCAGAGTTGTTTGGAGAGCCAGAGTTGCTCCCCGATGCATTGGTCTGGCAAACTACAATTGGGGGCATGCGTTCACTCACACCATTGTTAATGGTGTTTGAAGTAGATCCAGGCCCATCGAGTCTAGCAGCACTTTCAGCGGCATCGGAGGTCACGGGGATGTCGTGACGAGAGGTTGGTGTGTAAAGGATAGCTGAAAATGGCTCAAATACTGACGCCAGCTGCGAAACTAGGGAAGACATATCAGGGACTTCATTACGAATGAAAACGTGAATCTGTT
>JAIUJM010000354.1:0-17378 GCA_026262225.1 Inosperma sp. D86 | reverse complement strand
CTCCTTGGACTCAATCTTGTATAGAAACTTGAACCCAAGACGAAGATTGGAGTTGATCCCTCCCTTATATCTGCGTGTACGAGAGCGTACTTCTTCCCTACGATGTTTTCGCTCATACACCTACAGCTGTCGCGAAGTCAATCAAGGAAAGCCTTGAGCCACAAGGCTCCGAGTTGGTTAATCTAAAAGATAATCCTGTGGATGCCATTTGGGTTGATCGTCCTGTACGGCCCAGACGTGAAGTCTTCCATTTAGACGAGAAATATTCTGGCCAATCTGTCAAGGATAAAATCTCTAAAGTAAGAGAAGTTCTGGAGAAGAAAACGATGAAAGCTGTGGTTATCACGACGCTCGATGAAATTGCATGGCTGTTCAACTTGCGAGGCTCGGACATTGACTTTAATCCTGGTTTGACAAATGAACTTGATTACCATTCACCTCTGATGCTTTGCTTTAGTTTTCTTCTCCTATGCGATAGTAACAATCCATAAAGTGATTTTCTTTATTGAAAGAGATCAGTTGACGGAAGATGCTCTCAAGTACTTGGGAGATCTGGTCGAAATCAAACCTTACGCCTCCTTCATTGATTACCTCGAGGAACTTCCTACTTCTCTCCAACTGGATGACAAATCGGTGGGTAGCTATGAATTTGGCTAGTGAATTGCTTACACATTGACTCGACCAGGGAATTCTTATTGGAGACAAAGCGAGCCTTGCTGTTGCAGAAGCAATCGGGGAGAAGAAGTACATTATCGAGCCTTCACCAGTCAACGATCTGAAAGCAATCAAGAATAGTACTGAACTGGAAGGATTCCGACAATGCCACATCCGTGACGGTGTTGCTCTCGCCAGATACTTTGCTTGGTTGGAAGAGGAGCTTAACAAAGGCAGTCAGCTTAATGAATGTCAAGTCGCAGACCAGTTGGAGAAATACAGATCGTGAGTGTTTTATAAGTTTCCTTCACGAACAACATAATGATGCTTCATTGGATTGGAGGGAGGGCGAATTATTCCGGGGATTATCATTCACAACCATCTCATCCACGGGCCCCAATGGAGGTATGGCACCCCAATGTTTCCCAGATCCCCTCTAAAGGAACCATTTTATCTAGCAATCATTCATTACTCCCCCGATCCTGATGATTGCGATATTGTCAGAAAGGATCAAGTTCGTACCTATTTATGCCAGTATCTGTCAAAACTAAATTTGTGGTTAGATCTATCTCTGTGACTCTGGAGGTCAATATCTCGACGGAACCACCGATGTCACAAGGACCTGGCATTTTGGTGATCCTACTGATGAAGAAAAGAGGGCCTTTACACGTGTTCTACAGGGACACATTGCCATGGACACTGCTGTCTTTCCGGACGGGACGACTGGACTCCTCATGTGAGTAATAATGATGGATTTATTGTTCTTCTATCAAAGTCCTTCTGAAGTGACGCCTTTGCCCGACGTGCTCTTTGGAAAGACGGTCTTGGTGAGTTCAAATACTACTTTTCAATGGTTAACCGTTTACTGAGAGCATTTGCTCTAGATTATCGGTATTTTTGCTTTTTTCGTATCCGGATACGATTTTAATAACTATTGAAAAAGACACGGCACAGGTCATGGTGTAGGACATTTTCTTAATGTTCACGAAGGACCGCACGGTATTGGCTCTCGACTAGGTACGGCTTTCATCCAGTTTTCTGTGCTAAACTCACTTCCTTGCTAACCCCCTTCTAAGCCCACAACAAGGCCGCTCTTAAAGCTGGCATGACAGTGTCCAACGAACCAGGATATTACGCGGATGGCCAATACGGAATTCGGATCGAGAACATAGTACTGGTGCAGGAAGTCAAAACTCTGAACAATTTCGGCGATAAGGGTTACCTTGGCTTTGAACATGTTACTTTGTGAGTAGGCATGACACCTTGTCAAATGAGTCATTCACCAGCTTCAAAAGGTGTCCTATGCACAAGAAACTCATCGATATAAACCTTCTATCTGAAGAAGAGAAGACATGGGTAAACGATTATCATGCCGAGATTTGGGGAAAGTTGTCCCCGCTGTTAGCAAATGACACTAGAGCTTTGAAATGGCTAAGACACGAAACTTCGCCTCTTTAAAATGCTTCGATCATCACAGAGCCCACAAATGTAAATGGTATATAAAACAGTTGGTTATACATACAAATGATATCACAACATGATTGTCTTACAGTTTTAAATTAAGGTGCAGTACCTGTCAGGTTTTCGTAATGCAACAGTACTTGTGCAACCTCGTGTCCGGTTAGAAATTGATTAAATGCAAGTATCTTTTAATGAAGAATTTGAAAAGTATAATCTGCTGAAGGGATGAAGACATACCAGAAGCCAATAGCGTAAAGCGTCCCACCCAGCTGCTTTGTGGATTATCCGCCAGTACTGATCCACAAAAGCAATTGCGCCTTGAAGATAATTTGAGATGAATCGTTGTCTACACATTCATGTATTGTATTAGTTTCCGAGCAGGGGCCATGTTGGGCTCACCTATGAAGCATGATCCACCGAGCCCACAACGCATGCATGACTTTATATTCTTCCTTCACATCATCACTCTCGTAGATCTCTTCTTCACAGTCCAATACTTGCCAATCAAGGATTCCGAATTCCTTGGTAGGCAGAGTTCCAAGATGGTCAAACAAGCACGGTCCTCCAGGCCGGCATGAATACAGGACTGAAGGTCCACCATGGTCCGAGTGGGCTGGAAGGTAAGGTGGTCTTGCTGAAGGACCGAGAGGGTCGTCAGGAGGCGGAGGGGTTGGGTATCTTTCGTCTTGTCTAGGCCTTGGACCTGGGGTAGTAGTGGCCGTGGTTGTCGTAACAAGTGATGTCCCTGTTGTTGAACGACCTCTAGATGAAAAGGACGGCTGGCTTTCTGACCTTTGGATGGAGGGAGAAATTGGTGGTCGAAATTCATTAAGACGTGATTCTTCTGGCTTTGGGCGAGAAGGTGTCGAAGAAGGGCTTGTAGTGTCCGCTGGAACAGGAGATAGTACTGCATCAGGTGGCGAAGTGGATACGAACGGAAAGATGCTTGTAGTATCTGGCGTTTCACTGAGGTGATCTCGTTGAACAGGTGTTGCGGATTTCTCTTGTTGCTGCTGCTCCTCTGGTTCCATTTCTGGGTTATCCTGGCTGACCGAAGTTCTATTATAATTCAAGTTTGCATTGGCTTCTGAAAAAAAGTCAACAGTCCTCACTAACCGGTTGTGTACATTGTCATGACTTGTTTCTGGGACCAGAATTTGAAGTTTCCACGACCTTCGAACCTAAAAGCTCATGTCATGATTATACGAAATATTGCCCAAAAATGCTTACATCGGTTTCCTCGACTTTCTCCCACTCCGAGAAGACTTCCCGGTGGTCCCATTCGAGGTGACAGTTCAGCATTTCCCGAGTCGGAAATCTCCCAAGGAGATTGCAGATTGGACAAATCCAGCCATCTACTTCACCCCGAAATACAATGCCATCGACGTAGTCATATTTAACCAAGAGGGATATTTCCTTGTCGTCTTTATAAATGGGGACAAGTAGATCCATACACCTTTTCAGGAACCCTTTCCTTAGGTTCCGTCGGAGGAATGGCAACTGCTTAGTAGCTTGCATTCGTATGGGAGACAAAGTTAACGCTTCCACTGCGTTCAAAAGCAAATCAGGAGGATCGGGCTCTCCAATAATGGGATCCTCAAGTTCCGCCTTCACTTGTGGTAGTGGGATGGTAATACGAGGTGCAGGGATGAATTTCGAAGAAACTGTCGACTTTTGCCAAATTTCGATTTCGTCTAGTGGAGGTGGTTCGTATTCCTCTGGAAGGAGTTGATCTTCCTGTGAGTCCATGGGAGAATCAACGTCCGATGTTTCAGGTGACTCTTCGCTAGATGTAGCATCGATGTATTCAACTTTTCTTGCCGCAGATTTTTTTGTCGCAAATTTTTTGGTAGCCAATTGTGGTCTACAGACATTCAAATCAGATGGTTTGGATGGAGAGGCATAGTTAATTACTTCGTTCGTGTTCCAGGAACCTTTGCAGGGATTCGTTCTTCCTCTGAACTCACTGGTGATTCGTTACCTCGCTGGAATCTCAGTTTCGGCGCAATCCGTGATTTAACACGGTCAGAAGCTTGTGTATGTTGTACGAGCTTGGCCTCACGAGCTGAGATCCCTCGCTTTCCAGTGGAGGAGATTCTTCTGGCAAAGCCCCCTAACTCAATTCTTGTCCGTCTGCTAACTCGTTCATATTCGTCGTCTAATTGTTGCCAGAGAGGTGGGAGTGGCTGCGATGTCTTTACTTTGAATGGCATGGTCGGAACGACGGCTGTTGGTAGCTGTTGCTTTCGAAAGGGAAAGGCAGAACCGGATTTTCGTGCTGTTGAAAGGTAGCATGTTAAGAAAGATTGTACATAGGAAAATGATTGACATCACCTGGAAGAGAGAGAGGGCTAATACTAAATACATTGGTGGATTTGGAGGAGAGGGATGATCGAGGAACTGTCGATGATTTTTGCTGGGACAAAATTAGTGGGATTTGGAACTCATTGACAGTCGAATGCGTACCTGAACAAAGCGAACACGAGAAGGTGTTGTTTGTGGGGCACCCTCTCTAAATGCTGCGGGTGTAGTTATTGATTTATTTGTCGAGGCAGAACCGGAGTAACCAATTTTTGTGGCCTTCGATTTCTTTATCTGACCATGGCGGGGGACGTCTATGATTTGGATGTCCTTTTCGGAACCCGACCGTTCAGGTTCTGTTCGAGCACTGGTACTCTTGACTGCTCTACCAAAGGAAGCGCTGCGTCCTGAACCAGTTTGACCCGAGGAAGGCTTTGTCTGTAAAAATTTTCGGCATCATAATCTAAGTCATAATCGTTGCACTTACTATTGGTTCAATGCCTCTCCGTAATGGCGTCAATGAAGATCGCGAAATTCCAGACTGCAGGAACGGTTTTGAGGGTTCTGAATTCGAGGCAGACTTTCTACCTCTCTGGATGATATGTTCTGAACAGAGTTTGGTCGATCATCCAAGAGAGATCGGCTAACCTACCTGATCGGGGCGGGCGCTTGATACTGTCATCTTCCATTGTCTTGACTATATTTTTGACAAATTACTAGGGATTGACTAGTAGTGTCTAAATTGCGACACGGTCAGTCTCATCCTACTTGGTGTCTGTACAGTCCATGCGAACTTGCAAGGGGACTCGAGAGACGAGAGTTTGACGAGAGTCACCGACGAACGTCACAAATCGTCTTCGGACTTCGGAAATGCACGTGGTCGCGTGTTGGGATTATTTATGTAATACTAAAATATTATTTCAAAACTGAGTAATATAATAAATATTCGGCAAAACGTCGGGCTCGATACTGATGCTAGTGGCAAGAATATTAAAAATAAACGGGAAACGTCGAGGCTAGGAATAACAGATGCAGATCGCCATCGCTCGAGTAACAACTACAGCTCGCCTTGGTGTTAAATTATTATTGTTTTATCAATCTCTAAACGTTTTCGTGAACGATAGTACTAGGTCGTTTCTAGGGATTGAGAACTCAGCGTGCAGTTCTTGCAGAACAAATCCAGCTCGTCGACAACATACTCGACATCTCTCCTACCCATGTCAAGTAACGATTCAATCTTATTTATCACCGATAATAACACACTGACCATCATGAGATTGTGGATGATTCTACATCTACCGTATTATAGCGAAACCAATTGTGTATAAAAATGCAGGTCAAATTATTGCATGTAAGGTTGAAGACAAAAAAAGTCACTTGATTTTCCGAACAAATCCAACAAGGTATTAAAATGTACACGAGGGGCTAGGCACCGGTGCCTTTCTCCAGCAAGTAAATCATGCCTTACCCATAGTTCAGGCTCTCGGTTTGACTTGCAGGGGGCTCTTCTGGTTTGCCTCCCATCGGAGCCATTGGCTTAGCTGGAAGACTTGGAGGAGGTTTAGGCAAAGTATTCGAATGTTTGTTGTCTTTCTGGCCTTGTTCCCATCGTCCTCTTCCACGATTATGAGAATGGCTCTGGTGGTGAGGACGGTTACGGGATTGTGGATGTCCATAAGGTGGAGGATAAGGCGCTGGATGAGGTGGGCCAGGCGGGGGCGGTGCAAAGTTTGATAGAGGCTGATTGTAAGGCGGACGTTGATGATGGCCAGGATATGGTGGTCTGCCCGCGGGCAAGGACATTGGTGGCCCATAAGGATTTATCATTCCCGGGTGCGGAGGTGGTCCAGGCGGTGGAACACCGTTTAGTCCAAACATCGGTGGAGGAGGAGGTAAATGAGGTGGCAAATTGGGCCCAGGTCCCATGCCAGGTGGACCGGGGTAAGGGTATGGAGGATTGTTGGGAGGCAGTGGGTGAGATGGAGGAAAGTTTGTGGGTGGGTGGTGTGGAGGACCAGCATACGATCCATTTGATGGTCCGCTGGGTCCTTGTCCGTTCCGTCTACCAGGGTCGGGTGGGCCATGACGCAAATTGTGGGGACCTCCGGCATTACCACCTGGTGGTTGGCCATGCCGGCCGTGATTTTGACTTGGTCCTGTTGGGGCCCCGACGGGTGGCATTGGTGGAGGTTGATTATGCCTATGTCCCCGTTTGTCGAACTCGTGCGAGGCTTCGTATGATGGCATACTGGGAACGTGTGTTACAAAGGTCAAGAAGCATGAACGATGCGTTAGCTTACGTTTTCGGGTCAGCAGGTAATGGATCCGTCCAAAAGTACTCATGTTCCAAAGCAGCTGCAGCAGTGATCCGTTCCTTGGGGTTTATCTTCAACAGTTGATCAAGCAAATCAACAGTCTCCGATCCAACGCTCTCATAGGTTTGCTTCAACCTCCTCGGTGTGTGGTCAAACCTAATTTTCCCGTCGCAACCTGGTAGTAAATCAAAATAGGGCCAATTATGTTGTGTGGGCGAGCCGCAAAGCGCCCAGATCTTCTGTAGCTGGTCCATGTCTGATGTCCCAGGAAGAATGGGTTTGCGAGTAAACATTTCGCCCAAGACACATCTAAATACAGTTTTAATATGGTTTCTTGTTGGATAACCGGCTTGAGATACACACCCAATACCCCATATATCGACTTCACCACCATACTGTCTTGCACCTAGCAGGAGTTCAGGTGGACGATACCATCGCGTTACAACACAATTGGTGTATTTCCTTTCTTTGGTCCTGCCACCAGAACTACTCCCACTTGTACCATTGGAAACAGACGAGTCGAACGACCGTGCCAGACCGAAATCAGCAATCTTGAGAGAGCCATTGTTTGATATGAGCAAGTTGGCAGCTTTCATATCCCGATGCAGGATGTGATTCTGCCTGTACGTGAGCAATGTCCAAAAAGAGAACGACTAGGGGACGGCAATACCCTGTGCATATGAGCTGTTCCTTCCAACAACTGCTTCATATACAGCTTAATGTGGCTAGGCTGTAGCTTAACCCTCTCGTTTTCCAATAAACCCGCGAGATCATGGTCCATGTAGGGAAAAACCATGTATACCGAAAGTGGTCGATCTTCCTTGCCTAATAAAAATTAATGAGTAATCAACGAAGTAACTACGTTAAAAACGCGACATACTTCTCACAACAAACATATCCAAGATATTGACGATGCAAGGGTGTTTCAAAGCCTTTAGAATTTTGATTTCGCGCAAGGCGGTAACAGGCATCCCTTCTTTTTCGTTATGCATTAGAATTCTTTTCAGTGCGACGATGGTGCCAGTGAATTTGTGAACGCCTTTGTGCACCTCCCTGTTGAAAAATGGCACCAACTCAGAATCAGACAGAGCATTGGATATGGTTGAATACGAACCCAAAAGTGCCCTCTCCCAACTTTGTCGTCGTTTCATAATCGTCATAATTTCCACAACCAGCGAAACTGTGTCCATATGCCTGAATTTCTTCCTTCGGCGATCTCTTGAATACGGGTCTGGACCGTAAGGAGTGTATCAGTGGGTGATCTGACACTTTGAACCCTTTCTTGGTTTGGGCTTGATCTCTCAAAGGGTCTGATAACGGACGTTGAGGATATTGGGAGTTCTCGGGTCTGTTTTCCAGCCCGTGCGCCATTGCATTCGCAGTTGGTACAGCAGGTGGCATTTCGAGGGCTGCTGGTGAATGCACATTTTTAGGCGCCCCAGGTCGAGGCCCAACAATTTTTATTTGTGCATGGAAAGGTGGGAACTGAGATTGTTGTGGGACAGATGATTTATTGAGACGGGGATCGGGTGGTGGTGCGGGTGGTGGTGTAGAAGATGGAGGTCGTGGACCAGGATCCTCTACAAGCCCACAAGGAGGCTGTGATGATGGTCGAGGAGAAACCGGCCTGGAGCGTGTCGAAGGTGATCCACGTCGGGGAGAAGACCATCGAGAAGAATTTTCGTAGCGATTACGATTGTTGTATTCATGGTGACGGTCCTTCCATGGCCAGTCTCTGTCGTCCCTGCGGTAGTTGGGTGAGGAAGGTCGGTAGTGGCGATCATCGGCGGAGAGGTCTCTCCAACCATATTTCCGCGTTTCATCGTCCCAATTATCTCTATCATATCCTCTTTCCCTAGAACGTTCCCGTGTTTTCTCTGGACCACGGGGACTTCCTGGGCTTCCGGCAGCACCAGGTGAGCGTGCAGAAGGTAAACGGTGTCGACCTCTATAATGAGAAGGCGAACCAGGCGACCGAGAATGTGCAGAGGGATAACCTCTGGGAGGCGACCGTCGACGGTCCCTTTCCCGTGCATCCCATCCATCGCGATTGACATGGTCATAAGGATCAATCCGTGGATGCATAGGATCGGCTCGTTCATAACTGGGTTCCCAATGGTCCATGAGAACACCCTTTCCACCACGGTTTTTGGCCGAGTCGTCCCTGGGGCGGGCCTCGTAGCGGTCAAACACATTCGTGGTCATCGTCTCTCTTTCCACGATTCCATTCTTTGAAACGTCCGTTTTCTTTTTAAATGGGAAGGGAACTTTGCTGTTAGTCAGGACAGTTGGTTTAGGTGGTAATGATATAGGGGCTAGCACTGGCGTCGGTGCCATGGGTGGAGGCGGATTGGGCTCATCGAGCTCACCCTCTTCTGGAGAAGACGTAAGAAGGCGTTTTGTCTGTCTGTTATCATCTGGCGACCTAGAGGCGTTTCTTTTGCGCGGTGTCGAGACCATCGGCTACGAGGCCGTCTTAAAAAAGCTAGGGTTCGTCGTCGACCTTGACGTGCAACGTTCAACCGAAAAGGATAGGCTCAGTAACAAGGTCTGTTGATTATGTAAGCTCACTGACATGGACTTGCCTCATTTGACAGTCTTGACTCTTACCTTAGTACCTGAGTCCTTAGAATATATAATTACAAAGGACTTGAGGAGTATGTCATCTTTTGTTGTCACCTTATTCTAACAAATTTTCCGCCTCCGAGCAAGTCTCCTCTGTTGTTTAATCTCACCTCCCTTCCCATCATCTTTTAGAATTTCCTTCGCGGTTAGAGTTTAAGTGAGTCCAGTGTACTCGTTACGTCTGATAATATAGTCATGTAGACTAACATCCCCTGCGCGTAGAAATATGGGGTCCCAAGCGCATTATGATTTCGACACGCCTCCTCCTGGTCTAAAATACATGAATCTCACCTATTTAGCAAGTGGAGGAGACGAGAACACCTGGCTTCCTTTTACAAAGGTCAAATATTATACAAACGCCTTCATCGTGAAAGACAACAAGGTAAGTAACTCAATCTCTCAACTTAAATTGATAACACACTCACAAACATGTTCCCAATAGGTTCTATTGGGATATAAGAAACGCGGCTTCGGGAGTGGCAAGTATGTTATTTATGTTCATGATTAAAGTGAAACCATTTTTCATGACCGCCGATTAGATACAATGGCTTTGGAGGTAAAGTTGAGCCGGGCGAGACTCCCCTCAACGCAGCTATTCGTGAGCTCGAGGTTGGTAGCCATCTACTACGTCAGGCATTTGTTTTGTCATACGTTACTAATGATCCATTCGTCTGGCACACAGGAAGAAGCCGGAATCATTGCGCCTTTGGAACATGCAGGCAGTCTCCTGTTCCTAAGTGAGGATGCGGAATGGGCTTTCGAAATCGAAATTTACCGAGCCGACACTTACGAAGGCACGGTCAAAGAGTAAGTCCACATTCTTTCGGGACAACCCTCCACCCTCATTCCTCCAACAGAACAGAAGAAATGCGCCCGGAATGGTTTTCGCTTCCTCCTTCATCCGTTCTGGAAGCCGTTGAAGGCAACACACCACAGAGTCCACACAGCCCCGTTCCATTTTCCCAAATGTGGCAAACAGATGAAATTTGGCTCCCCTTGCTCGTCCAGAAGCAAAAATTTGTTGGAAGAGCAGATTTCAAAAAGAGCGGGGATAAGCTTGTTCCATATAAGTGGTGGTACGCACTTGCGCCTAATGACCCCTAATGATGGTGAAAAATGGGGGTATGGCGCCGGAAAATCCTACTAGCTATCACGGGCGGTTGCACATGTCAATGGCTCCTTCTGTGTTTCTTTACTCATGCTTCTTAAATTTGGCATTTGAAATAGATACCCACAGTGGTCCAGAATCCATTTACTTAATTGAAAAGAAGCGCTCTAAGAATCATCTGCAACGATGGTGACATGACAAGATATCTGGTGTGATCAGATGGGATCAACAATCCATTTTAATGATGCTTGTGGCCTGTGGTACATGATTGGATCATACAGCCCTTGTAAGCTTATCTGCTTCGACAAATGTGCAGTGATCGAGTTTGAAGAAGCCAACAGAGACCCTTGAGCTTGATTCTTATCTACACCTGCTCTGCCAAATAAACCTGATATGGTAGCTGAGGACGCCCATCGTTGGCTGCGGCCGCTGACAAGTTGAAAAATCTGCGGAAACAATTTGACAAGGACAATTCAGCCACCAGCCGCTGGAGATGATGCAAGGTGGCAGTGGTAGGTTCTGATTCCGAATAAATTGCATAGTTCTTGATAGTTGGCGCAGTGGCGTCCGGTGCCTGGCGTTGGAAAATCTCAAGATCTGGATCCAATTGAATCATGATTAATGCATGATTCTTTATATGGCTAGTAATATCCAGCAGAGTAGGCAGGCTTGATTATCAACCATAGCAAATCGAGCCCGAATATCATGCAGGCAATGGACCCTCCTTCTTACCTCTTGTCCGAGTTTCATATTCTTCACTAGCTCATTGTAGTCAACCGATCTCATACTAACTGTTGACCTGATGCAACTTCAAATGATGATATTCATTGATATTAGACGCATGCAGAACTCGGAGTCACCCCCAACCTTCTATAGTCTACTAAGTTGTTGATGAGTTCGTGGCCAAAGGCCACCGCTGATATAAATATCGGTCCACTGGCATTGATGTTCATAATATCAAATACAAGATTATGGTACTCAGAGAAGGCTATGCCCGACAGACAACTCCTTGGCTTCCAGAGCAGAATCACCACTCTCGACACAGCTGGTTATATCCGCTTTGACTGATGTCGTCTTTTGAATTTCAGGAACCAGCCTTACTTTCATAGCGACGATGCGAGTGCTGATATAGATAAGCAGATCCTATGGACAAACTTTGACAGCTAAGGAGGATTCACCGAGCCATGCAGTGTCACCACAGTGCTTTCTCCGAGTCTCACCTTCAGAGACCAGGTGTTTGATATGCACCGTAATCCTCTGGTATTACCAACTTGGATTACTACGTGGTATGAATTTCAGTAAGTTTACATTTCTTGGTCCGACAATCATGAAGAATATACATTCTGTCTTTCGCCATGCTCCCTTTAATAAGTCGATCAGCATCTTTCGACTTGAGAAAGATCTCAATCCTTCCCGTTTTCAAACCACACTCTGGAAATGAAACAGCATACCAATTATGGATGCATGGTAAAATACGTCGTGGAATTGCGCCTCTGAAACTCGATGACGGTTAGGACAAATTCAATCTCGGACCACATCCCCAATCCGTTAAACATCCAATCGACGGACCTAGCAGTCGACAAAAAAATGATGAGCGGGAACTTCACTGGGATGAGGGCATCAAATTCTTTTCTAGAGAAATAGAGGCTGGCCCGTTCTCACAGGCAATATTATTATTATTTTAGGAGAAAGGCCACGCACTTTGAAAAGTCGACTCCAGCATAACAAAAGCTACCATAGCAAACGCAACCCTGGAAGCCGGCGTTGTTAAACCTGGTCCAGAATTGTTTATACGTCATCTGCTCTTCAAGTTCGTCCGAAATGATGACTGACCCAGACGGTACGTGCCCTGTTTTGTCTATGCTTCATAATAAATTACAGGTTCCCTCTTTCTCGATATTGCGCTGGAGGAGTCACAACAAGACAGTCTTTCCGCTGGCTGGAGTGCTTCACACTGGAAAAAATTAGTTCATATGGATCCATTTCTCCCGTTGGAGTCTCCTACAGAGATAGGGTTGTCTTCACGCTGACAGTTTCCCATCGCAAAAAAAAATTACGGACATTTGAGATAACAAGCCTCACCAGTTTCATAAGGGGAGATGTTTCGATTTCCGAATCGTCGTGACGCATGTTTTGAGGGGCTGGAAGCATCAATGAAGAATGGGCAAGATTGTAAATAGCCTGGTATGTGATATGCCTGATAGCTAAGAAAGAAATCGGTCGTAAATCGGTCAGATAACAGTACTTATTTTTGCCGCATGCAAACCCAGAAGACTTACCGATTCGTGGAAGTTGCACGACGAGATCAACTGGCCACCAAAAGGAGTTTAGCTCGTCGTCTGTCGATGAGCAGTGCTGCTGGATTATACTGCAACCTACCCAGCGTATACTATTACTTACCAGTAGGGCTAAGTAAACAAAGTCTTGAGATAAAATTGTTAAGATCACATGATACTCAATAAATTTGTGTGAATTTCAATCTGATCCTAGAGGACCCACTCAAACCACATCGTCATGAAGCCTTCGGAGAACAACAAACCTTATGAGAACGAGGTCTTGCTTAATTTCCAACTTATTTGGTCTGTCTAGTATTGTGCTGCCTGTGAAATGGTGTACAGCGAACAAGTACCTGATGACTTGGGAGATGACCCCGGGCCCAGCTTCGGAGGTTGCGGCATGCTGACTTCTTATCACTCAAGTTAAGCGCCCAAGCCTCATGTCGATCTGATAAGAGTCCTTCTTGACTTGTGCCCACCATGGTCAAAAGGAATTGTGGGCCCTTCCCTTCAAAGGATATCTTATACGCTCTAAATCATGTTTTTCTACCCCCGAAACTGCCCCAAGAAGATGACACCGACGCAGACACCGACGTCGCACTTTGTCGTTTCGTGTATCAAGCCTCTTGTAAATTTAATGACTTTTTGTCACAATCTCAACAACAACAATGGTCTATCGTACGCCAGATGGTCAAGATGCTGCTTGAGACTACTCAAGTCCTCGACAAAGCTGTACTCGTCAAGAATATATTGTGCCTCGGAGATGGAGGTCAGTTTTGTCAAGGTCTTTAGCAGATATTGCTTATCATCCCTACCCCTTACAGAAGTTCTTGTCCTTCACATCCACGCTCAGAATGCTGGTCTCATTCTACGTCGGCTTCGAGATACTATGCTTTTCGAAGCATTTGAGATTTCACCACCTCCTGGAGCTGTCATGGAAGTAAAGGGGAAGCTCCTCTGCTCTTATCCTGGCCCTGCTGTAGAAGTTCCCCTCGATGTCGCACGCGATCCCTCTTTTGTCGAACAGCTCGTTTCCTTCCTCGTTCAGATGGACGTTGATCAGTTGGATGCACCAACGACAACGAAAGCCAAGTCCAAAGTCCCCGAAACACGAAGCACAACTCACCCGCGATACATCACCCAGCTCCTCATGATGATCCTTTCCGGGATGGGAAAGGAAGCCAAAGTCAAACGGATCACGAAGCGCGTCGCAGATGAGGTTTGTTGGGATTCAGCCAGAAACCCTTGGCGAAGGTCGCCGCTTTGGCTCGTTATCCGTGTAGCAATTCAAACAACCGTTGACTCTCGCGACACCTACAAAGCATTTATGGTGTTCTTCCAGACTGAGCTTCTTCGAATATTTCTCGAGCATGACCTCTCAACTGAGCTACTTCATGCTGCTAGAGTCAAGACGAGCAGGCGTGTTTATAAGCTCGGGGCTTCTGCGTCTCCATGCCTTTTGGAAGTAGTAGAGGATATTGGTGGAGCGATAGAACAGTGTCTTCAAACAAGATGGTCCAAAGAACAGCGTCTGCAAGCCGATTCTCCTTCCTACATTCCGGATCCCTTTGCCTTCGAAAAGGACACTACGATCTCACTCCTTGAATCCCGCACTTATCTCACCAAAGTTATGTGCCCAGATCATTACACACAGCCTGCCTCAGTGTTCAACCCACGCCACATTTCTCGTCTCCGCGACGTTTATGAATTTCATAATCTCTGTCCTGATGGGTTAATAAAAGCTACTCAGTCCGACTCTTATGTTGCCCTCGCCGATTTCGAGTTCCTCGTTCAGGAACGATTGGACAGCTGGGTGATGCAGAACAGTCAAGAGGAGTCGGCATGCAAGACGTTGGGATCGTGCTTAGATCAGTATATTTCTACCGCCGCAAAGCAATATTCGTCTAACCCAGAGGCCCAATCTCTCATGCTTTTGACGATCATGGAGCTCTGGGTTGCGCTTGATACCATTGCCGTTGTCCAGTGTCCACTTCTTTTGTCCTACTCTCCTGAGATTCCTGCCTCGTTTTTACATCTCCTCCTCCTCCGCCGAGCGAAATCCATCGAGCGTGCCGCCCGGGTAGAACGCTACCTGTGCTGCCGACACTCCACTGCCACATGTGCAACTTCCATTTACTCTGATCGGTTGGACAACACCACATTTGCTGTGCGTTATTTTCAAGAGTCGTCATCCCTTCAGGCTGTCAAAGCCTCCATTGAGCAGGCTGCAGCCAATGCCCGTGAAACAAAGTGCACAGTGCTCAAGCAGAAGAACGCAAGGCATACGTCACTCACTGAGCAGATTGCCAGCCGTACCTGCGAATGCCCCGAAGGCCCATGGTCCAAGCGTTCCCGTTCATGCGCCAAGTGCAAGCTCCAGAAGGAGGCCCGAAAAATGAGAATCGATGTGTACGAGTGGCCCCTGCCGACTCGTCCTCTGGAAGCTGAAGCAATTGTCTTCGAACTCAAGTGTCCTCCAGCCTTCGCCATCTGGAGGGCGCAGACATATCAGATTCTCCGTGATGTAGGCATGGCACATATTACTGTTCAGTCGAGTTTCATTCCTCCAGTTCTCCTTGAAAGCTACAATGGACTTGCAGCTTGGTCAAAGATGGGCACATCTGGCCGCATCACCTTTGGGTCGGAGACAAAGTCATTTGCGAAGTCCCATTACCGTGACGTCAAGATTCCCGCTACTGAAAATAGTGTTTGTGTCAATAATGGTCTACGCTTCAGGTTATACGATAGCGTGAGGAAGGAGAATGTCCCTTCTTCCTTTGATCTCAAACTTGATTCATACTGCACGCTTCATCTGCCTCAGGGATTATACTGGCATCTCCAGTATGCTGTCACACGCACAACTCATACACATAACGAAACCATCGTCAATCAGGGAGACTGCCCAATGGATTTGAGTATGCATGAGCACCTTGCTTTCTCCAACCTTCGCTGCGGATCCCAGCTACAATGGAAGAACATTGCCCGTGAGCTTCGTGCAAACATATTAACATTCTCTCGAGAGGAGGTCCATACGCTTATCACACAAGCAGCTTGGCAGATTGGCCCACTTTCTAACGACTGGTCGATCAGGGAATGGCATTTCGAGCTTGGAGTACCGGAGTTTGGTCTTGTCTTGATTCGAGAGGCTGAGGATCTCCTGTCGCACATTGAAGCCAATTGGATGGAAGGAACAACAGCAAAGACCATCAGTATGTCCCCTTTGTTGTACTGGACAGATAATATGTTATTGCTGACACTGATATTAAGTTTATCTCGTCAGCCGCCTTCTTGCTTCCACTGCAGATGTAGAGTGGCAAGTGCGGCAGGATGGGTACACACTGTTGCGTAAAGCCCGGAACGTAGCGCATAAGTGGATGCGCCAAATAGTACATAAGCTTCAAGAGGCTGTTGAGGATAATCAGATTTGGGAGCTTCAAAGACGAGCCTGCGAGATGGCTGCAACCTGCCGGGCGACTTTTGATGTCGATCCTGGGACTCATCTCGATGCCCTTCTTCTCTCATCAGAAGACATCTCCATTCTAGTTGAGTGTGCCATTGTTATTCATGACAACACTCCACTCCATCTTGGAGACAAATTTCCGCATCTTCAGAAATTGCTCGACCGAGATCGCCGGCTCTCCCATCTCCTGGAGTTCACTGTCAAAAAGCTCATCGGTGACGACCAATGTGGATTAGATACTGCCATCAGATCAGTTTGGTCAGGGTACCTTCCTGGAGATGAAGGGTGGAAGACATTGCCAACACCTGACTCACACTGGTTCATGTCACTCACTGCTCCTTTGCTTGGTCAAACTTGTCAAAAAGTTCATTACAACATACTGGATGGAGAATTGCTCGTGGATGGGAAGCCACTAGGACGTCTCCCACGAGAGATTGTCGAACATCGCACTTACAGACGAATGTTCAATGAGGTATGGATGCTTTCTTGAATTATCAAGAATGAGGCTTACCTCTATCCAGAAAGTGATGGATGTCATCCCTGCCAATATGCCTGGCATGGACTATGTTACACGATCTTCAGCCTATGATTACAAGGTTATATATATATATGCTCCTTTTTATCAATCTGATAGCCTGCATCAGGTCTTCTTTGCTCTTCGTGGTAGCCCCCAGACTCTCATTATACGCACACAAACGTCATCAGGCCGAATTTTTGAGCTAATCCCCCACGATATTATTCAGGCAGATTTTCCCAACCTTTTTGCTATTGAGCACGCTCACTGGATGGACACCAGCAGCGGCGAAGTTGAATTTCGACCCCTCGATCGACGATGGGAACCATCAGAGCAGAATTGGCGGCTGGTTTTCTTCCCAGACAGCCGCCCTAGTAGGATGATTCAAGAAACAAATCGTTACCTTGTTGACATACGAAGTGGGACGTTCCAGGGTATAGCTGCCCGTATTCGTAATCTGGAGTACTCCGAATATCTTACCGTTGTCTACGATACCCATGATCAATCACACCCTATCTCAATCGAGCTACCTCGATTCCGCCTTTCCTTTTTCTTATGCGAAGGTGAACTGGAATCGAAGAACATGTATGGCATGGTTGTCGACGACAACCAATGTACGGGGACTATGATTGGGCTAAGGAGCCAACTTGTCCTTCGCCACAAA
>JAIUJM010000353.1:0-17389 GCA_026262225.1 Inosperma sp. D86 | reverse complement strand
CGGGATAGCGCATAGTACGAATCCAAGGAATGCGAAGGCTGAGTAAATCTGGTTTGGATAGGCCATATTCGATTCCTGTTACCGAAGTTGCTGGCACTTGGTCGATGAGGGGATGGAAACAAGGGCGGCTGGTAGCAAACCCGCAATGTTCAGCTATAAGAGCAAAATGCTTTCGGTTATCTCTTGTTGTACATGTTTTGGACGTTCCTTTGTCTCAGTGTAATGCAGTTATTAACGACTTCAAGGTATAGATCTAAATTTGGACATCTCTTCGTTTACTTCCAAATTTGGAGTCTAAGCAATGCACACAAGAGGCTCTTCATCCGGAACAAGACCGATATCCTCAGGCACGTCTTATACGGATTATCCTGCATCCGAATTTTTTGCATTGGAAGATGAAAACAGGCTAGTTGCAGTCGCAGGGAGCGGAGACATGTTCAGTATAGTACTAGCTCAGTTGATCGATGTTCACGTTGATCATTAACGTTACGATCGTCGGATCATTAGAAACATTGCAGACCTAGGTGAAGTGGATGAGCGGAGGTGGGTAATGACGAAATCCACCCCTGCCGCCCTACCAGCAAGTGGGCCGATTGATATAAGATCAAAATCACATATCCGTTACGAGTGAGATTGGACAAGGTAAACCTCGAAATGAAGGTCCAGACCTAGTTCGAGGATCTACTTTACGGCTACCTATTGACCACCAACCGATAAACCTGAGACTTTGATAAGCTCCTGCTACTACCTATCCAATACCTATCTACAAAGGAAAGGAAATATCTTTGAACAGCAAGGTTTATCATGATCAGAGTCAATGCTCGATCAGTACATCAAAAGCGAAGAGGTCATGCCAATTTCTCATACGAGCCTCAAGACCGGACAAGACCACTACAAGACGTTGTTTATAGAATGATGTCAGGTTATCTAGCACTTTGTCCCTGCGGATTTAGCGTTCTTGGCATCACAGACCGCAAGGCCATGCGAAAAAATTGCCTTAAAAGCAACAATAAGCAAGCTTAATTTGCTTATCGTTGTTCTCGCAACCTGATATCCCATCTCCAGAAGATATAGAGATGGCGAGTCACCCAACCTTGGAAATGAACCTTTCAGCCACAAATTAAAGGCCATCGTCAGTCTCAACAGTTAAGATCGGTTCGCTCTGCCATCGATTCCCTTGCCTTGATATTAAATGCACATACACTCTCATTGTTATCCAAAGCAAGGGGTATCCGGGATGTTAATAACGGCACGGGTCGGCAAATTTTTTTAAGGTCCTGTTGACCCCTCCCCCCGTGGGAATAACATACTACAAATGGCTTATTCCATGAAAAAAATGGAAATTATCTATGTTCTGATCATAGAAATCTTACCAGACATGTTGCAATACCAATTCTTCAACTATATACTTCAATAATTATGGGCTACTTCAAATTTTTGCAATGAAATAGATTTGGTTTGACAATGTCACTAATCACATGCTTGTTACATGTTTCAATTAAGTACACTAAATATGGCAAGTTACTCAAAATTTTGACTGATTGTGTATCAAATAAGGCTAAATTTAGTTATTTCATCGTTAGGAAAGCCGTTTTTGTGGTCAAATACAGCTGCAGTACTAAATTTAGAAATTTTTTTAAGGGTCCCTGCTGGACCCCCTACCCTGGTATCAGGCCATCAACGTTCCGGATACCCCTTGATCCAAAGATTCTTTAGATTACTCAATTTCTTTTGCTTGCTTCCCTTTGTTCCACGACCGGCGAATTGAATGATGTCTGGTCCGACTCGCAATTCGGTTTCATCAAGGCGACCGATTGTTGCTCTTTAATTTTGGTAGGGAATGAACTGGTGTAAACTGCATACGTTTTCACTTAATATGGTAGATTTCGCACTCGTCAGCTTGAATCCAATATTTACCTTGCATTTACTGTCAATGTTCTTCACGCAAATCATTCTTGAAAGGATTTAAGTCGAAATCAGGGTGAGTTAATCCTGCTTTTAAACTCTCACGAGGTTGGCTTTACTCTTTATGGATTTAGATGTCTTGTGGCCATTATTCTGGCGCCGTTGGTACAGAGGAGGGTATAGGCATGAACTTGAGCGTAATGCGTCCTTGTGCGTTATAACCAGAGTATGTGTTCCGGAAATTATCACTCGAAATGTGTATTGTTCCGTTCCCATTGTTCCACGAGTCCACGACCTGCTCGACAACCCATTGTTGCTCCTGCGTTGGGTGTTGTGGCGTTGTGAGGAATGTTACCTAGTAAGAATTTATTTTTGCTGTCGCTGGAGCCTGGTACCCCTTACCACTGCTGAAAGATTTGAAGTCGGTTATACCAGTAACACATGAAGTAAAGCAAACGTTATCGTGGTTTAAAGGGTTTGAATTAGAATGATAGTTATTATAAAGAAAATGAGGCATTTGAGATGGAAGGATAGAAACCAAAGGGCATGTGAGGGGTGGGAACTGAACAATTTGTGAAGAAATCGGACGATGTACTATGTGCATTAGGAGAAAGTTAAGGAAAGGTAGGTTTGATTTTTGATTTCCAGGTGATTGTATAAGGACAACATATAACAATCCGCGGCCTTGTACGCATCGTCCAAGGTGTTGTAGAGCTTGGATATATGAGATCAGTGTCATGAGGTTGATAACGACTTGAACATCGGGGCCTACACATCAGTCACCCATGTCTTCATTTCCCTGGCTTCGGGTGCACGAGCGAGGTGAACATCGAGGTTTCTCATCAAAATCTACGGGTCCTGGCACCGGTGCGGCGAGAGAAGAGGCGAAGAGAGGAGAAAAAATGAGAATCCAGAGAATAATAGAGGCCATGGTGCGAGTAGTGGTTCTAGTTGTCATCTTTGAAAGCTGTCTGTAAGTTGGATATGGCGATCGTGACTGGGTTTGTGAGCACCGAATGAGTTGTAACCTGTCAGTGGCGGTTGTAGCTGGTTTACAAACGTCTTGGGATGGGTCCTTTTATAATGAGTACTTGTAAACCCATGAGGTATTGCTGAAACACCTGATGGTTCACACTGACTTCTTTGTACACATGTAAGTGCGAGCGGGCAATTTCTTTGTCATGTTCAGCTATGAATTTGTTAGAGCGAAGTACAATGGCGAAAGAACTTTGATATGAACTTGATTTCTGAAACTATATTTTTGGAAGTAAATTACCAACTTTGATATCATGTATAATGCGTTCAGACAGTGAGTCAGTATAATTAACCATCTCGATCGTACTGATTACGAGTTTGAAAGACGCCCTTACGATAAGGTTATGGATTTGTACCATGCGGTGATACTTGGTGATATGATATGCTTGCCAGTGGCTGATTAACGATAAATTATTGCGCCCGAACCTATCCATTGTTCGCGGGTAGCCTATCTGCCAGTCAGTGGGCGTCCACAGAGGACTACTTAAACCCACAAAAGACCATTGTTTTTCGAGTTTCCACTGTATCTTTAGCCTCAATACTTAATCTCGGGTCTGATTTTGCGCCAGACCGCGGTTTTGGTTCCTGAGCGAATACATGAGTGCCGAATTTTGTTAACGACCAAGTGAAAACTTTATTTGTAAGATGGAGCACCGATTTCTTATTCCAAAAATAATAATGAAATGCATCATCCCCGGAGCCTGTTGTTCTGTGGTGTGGTAGTATTAGTAACCGCTCGACGGTATGAGCTCATTTTAGTTCTTTGTTCAACGAAATGTGTCCACAGCCATTCGATCATTAGTAAGTGAGCGCGAAATGGATATGTTGTCAGGAAATCGTAAAGCTTTAAAGAAGTCGAAGTTGATGGATTGCAAGTGCCCTGCCGCTGGCGAATATGCTGCAAGGCAGCGATATCAAATTCAATTTCCACAAGAATAACATTGAGAGACGGAGGCACAGACCAAAGGAAAGAGACTAAGACTCTAGAGAACTACGATCCAAGAGCCGCAAAGGGAGAACTAAACCGCTACAGCAGGTAACTTGCATTGAACTTGCATGTATGGCGATATTTATATAATATATTCAAATCTCCTCTCCAAAGCCTGTCCAGAAGAAAAGCATCTCAGTCATGCGATATAAGTTAGAACAGCCTGAGTAGATTAGGCATGGGCTATGTACTATTACAGTCACTCATGTAATTATTTAGAAATATAACGCCGTCGATCGGAATACCAGAAACTCTTCGACGACAGCAAGTTGGATGAAGTGGAGGCGAATTATATAATTCTTCTGAAGTCAGTGAAATACTGCTGCCGTTGGCTGGCAAGTATCTAGCTTGTCAGGATTTGCCAACTGCAGGTCGTTGTTCGGAAATAGAGTTGATTTTACAATCTTTACGCGAGCTAAATGCGAGAGTCAGTTCAATTTGAATATTGTGCATTTGGGAGTGACTTAACCTTGGTAGAACGGAATTCTTTGCCGGTTTCCGCCAGGTTCCTTGGAAGATTGAAACCTGCTTGATTGTTTTAAGGCATTTCTGAAAGACGTCCCTGTAATACTTGCGCAGATCGCTTCCCAACCCAAATAATGCGAAGAAAACGAAGCCAGATATCACGAAAATCCAACGCAGCAATTCCAGACTCGCTCCATACTTAGTACTCCGCCAAACCACAGCGGAGTAAAAGTTGACGTGCGAGAAGTTGGCATGAACATATTCCCATGATACCCACGGCTCAAGTCCAGCTGTCCCACTAAGAAATGGGACGAGGGCAGCCAGAGGAATAGTAAGGGTCATGTCTGATAAGCAAAACACCATGAGTCGAATGTAACGGTTAACGCTAAGTGACGGGTTGCAGATCAGAAGTTGGGCGAATTGGGTACGGCGCTTCCAAAAGAGGCGAAGTGCTAAAGCTGGTGGAGTTCAGTATGGGGCCGACGGCATATAAAATAACACTCGATCGTACTTGAGTAAACGAAAGAGATGCAGCCTAATAGGAGAGGCCAGCTGTGCACTAGGAAGTATGTGAGCAACGTGTCTTGGACGATCAAAAGACATCCAAGGTCTTCATAAATATTGTATCGATGGGGCTGGACAATGTAATCTAATGGTATAATATGTGAGCAATTGTTAAGAGCGGTCAAGGAGGACTCACGGAGAGCCATTACAAGAATCGGGATACCGAAAGCAATGCAAAGATCGACAACTACCATACGTCTTTTCTAAAGTTCAATGACCTCAGATGGCGACGAAAAATAAAGGGACGCTACAAACATCTGGATATAAAGTAGATGGCCCAATAGAGGCAATGATGTAGAGGCGGCGGCTAGTACATAGTGTTGAAGCGATAATACCCACACCAGCGCCGAAAACGAATTTAGTAGCTAAAGATGTCATGCTTCAGACATGTTGATAGACTGGGGAGACAGAAAGACGCACATATGTCACACCAGACGGGTGAATTGTTGTTGAGGTTGCCCGCCCAAATGATACTATTAGTAAATTTGACTAAGCACGACAAGGATGTCCAGAACATATATGCACATGTTCCAGAGTTCCAAGCCTCTAGCTGCAATGGCAACGGAATCAATGAAAGGATGAAGGCAAGGAAGGCCATGATGGGGTAGAGAGGGAAACTTGGATCCATGGTAGGCTGAGAGCAAAGTAATTGGTTGAGGGTGGGTAATATTGAGAGGGAGGCTGGTACAATCGTCGCCTCGTTTATTACCCATCTTACATATTCCGAAAGGTCTGGCTATAATTACCACCTGCCGCTGGAATCGAGTTTTCTCAAGCTGGTAACAGCTTCGGCAATTCATGTATCATCTCTGGCCATAGCCATTGCACGATGAGTAAGTCGGGGCGAAGTAACCTGTTGAGAATTCGAAGAAGTCATAAACAAAGGCTGGGATCCATCTTTGCTGCACCCACAATCATCATCTGTTTGATTTGGTTGAGTCGCGCCCCACCTTATCACCCAGCTCGCTATCTCGTATACATAAATTTATTCTGAGTCTCAGCCTCTCAGGGTCCAATCAACTTTTTGTAAGCAAGATGGGAATCTCACATGGTGACAGCTAAAAAGGGCAGTAAGATAAGAATTTCACCAGGGAAATAAGCTCGGCATCATGATTGACGCTTGTCAAGTTCTCAAGGGAACGGGAGGTTTGGCCTGATTTCCCGCCTACACGCAAGTATGTCAAGACAAGTCATCAACCGAGGCCTGCCTCTGGATGGTCGCCATAATTTGACCAGCACTGATACCTAAACTCGACAGCGGCTCATATCCAGCAAGCTCATTTGCTCAGGCTCTAGTCCTTGCAACATACCTACAGATTGGGTATAGGAACAAGGTCCAACATCCCCAGGCCTTGTCGTTGTTACCAGATATCGCATATCAGAGATGGTGATCTCATACAATCGAGGTGAGTGATCCTTTCACCCAGAAGGCCACCCATCTCAGGTCTCAACATCGCAACCATTAGGCCAGCACACCCATCCATCCTGTGCATATGCAATCGAAAAACATATCGGCATCCAACATATTTGGAATCAACGCTATAATATCAAGCCACCTTAGGCCTTATTCCAGATTCCATCGATCAACAAGCCCCTGCCCAATCTCCTTGCCAGTTTCCCAAGCAAATGTACAACCTTGTGGGGACGCCGGCAGATCGATACCTGGTCTGAATCGCGGGAAATATCTGGTACGTTATTTCTGCGTTCAGTATCAATACACAGTAGTAGAGCTGATTCTCTAGCTCAAAGGACAAGCAGGAGAGGTGTGTTTGTGTTGAGAACAGTTATAAAACACGGGTTATTGGTAGTTACATATGGCCTACCCTAAACTTTACGGGAAACGTTGCCAGATCGGGAAATTTCCATTTGAAGTAGGACAAACATTTCCTGGTGCCAATCTAGGGTAAAAAAAAACGAGAGCATGCTCCCATTTGTTGAATATCTTGATAAATACAAATGGTCTAAATTATTCAAACAGTGTTAATGTAGATACGACAAAACTCAAGAAAGCAAAATGCAATATGAATACAGAGATGACCTTAAAGTAATTTCTTACAACGACTTGGCATTTATGAAGTCCTCGATAGATGAGAAACAAATCGTTCTCAACATCCTTCAACCAGAATCTACACAGAACCGGGTGCTATCCGCTCCTAGGCTCTGCATTGTACGCTTGATTTGTCAAGCGATTAGAACGAATTCGAAAGGGTGCCATAGTTAGGTTTGGCCCGAACTCTCGATGACGGAAAACCTTCAAACCATGCCATCAACCGAGGCCTGCCTCTGGATGGTCACCATAATTTGACCACCACTTATTCCTAGCACCTTGTGAGAACTCGACAGCGGCTCATAGCCAGCAAGCTCATCCTGCTCAAGTTCTAATATACTCCCAGATTGAGTATAGGAAGGTCCAACATCCTCAGGTACATCCGGTGCGCTCAACGGTGTAGTCCTTACGGCATCCGAAGCGGTTGCAATGGGAGACGAAAATATGCTGGTTGCCGTACTGAGTAGGGAAGAGATGGAACCGATAGCTCGAGGCTGTTTCCGAGGTGGAGGTGGGAGGCTATGTTGAGGCGTCGAGAAGTGAGGTGAAGGTGGATGCGGAGGTGTAGGTGGAACGACGACGAAAGCTGTCCCAGGAGAGGCGGAGGTGGTTGAGGCGGAGGTTGAGCAACTAGCTGAAGGGAGAGAGGATTCGTAATAAGAGAATGAGGAAATTGTGAACGCGTCGCTTTCGTCGATATACGGAAGAGAGAGAGGCTCGGCAGTGTTGCGAGTTTTGTCGATAGGTTGGCCAATTAGCGTTGGATGGGTTGATGTAGGCGAACTTGGCTCGCAGTAAGATGGTAGACGGTCCCCTTTTGCCTCTTCTGACTTATATTTCGTCGAGATTGTGATCGTCGAAGTCATGCTTGTTGGAGATTTCGCCTCACTTTCGGCTGAAGAGGACTGTCTGCCCTGTGATTGTTTGCTCCAGATCCTGTCGATAATAGAGTAAGATAATTACCCACGTAGATAAAGGTGAAAAACTTACACAAGGCCTTTGACGATTGGCTTGTGGGAGTCACGTTGGATTCCTAATGACCTCAGCAAAGTCAAGAGAACACTCTTGTAGAATTTCCTCGCCTCAGAAGCGAATCCGAACAAGGCGAAGAAAAGGTATGCACATACAACGGGAAGCCAACGGGTTAGCTCCACGGATGTCCTGAACGATGGATCACCCCGCCATAATATAGCAGGAACTTGGGAAACGCGAGAGAAATCGTAGTGTGTGTCTTCCCAAGAAATCCAAGGGGAAAGCCCAACCCCTTTGTTGCCGATATAGATGGAGAAAATTGCGAGCGGAGTGGTGCACATGATATCCACTAACGAAAGCATGACAAGACGCATGTAACGGCCCACGGTCATGGAAGTATTTGAAGAAATAAGTTGTCCGAACTGGATACGCCGTTTCCAGAACGAGCGGAGAGTGAGAGCTTACAACCCCCAAGGGTTAGCAATTTTTCAAAATACCTTAAACAAGCTTACCAGAGAAGCAAAACGAAATAACACCAAGTAGCACTGGCCACATGAAATAAAGAGGGTAAGCTGGTAGCGTATTATAAACGACTGGGAAACATCCAAAATCTTCTAGAATGTCGAAACGGTGGCCTTGGACAATGTAGTCTTTGAAATTTATCAACGACTGGATGTGTGCGTAATTTGGGCGCTCACGTAGAATCATAACCAATACCGGAATTCCAGCCGCAATACACACATCGATAGAAACCATTCGACGCTTCTGTTCAAAGGATCAGGGGGGCAGAAAATGTGGTTTGGACGAGCGTACATCATTCCATGTAAGTGATGCAGTGGGACCCGAGGTAAGGTAGTACAGACGGCGACTTATGCAAAGTGTAGCAGCGGGGATGCCGATACTAACGCCAATAATGATCTTTGAGGCTACATGTTCTTGAGTCGAAAAACACGCGTTGGTTCCAGAAAGACTTACAGATATCACACCATACGGGAGCGAGATTTTCAGTGTTTCCGCTCCATACAATGGAGTTGATGAATCCGTTAAGACAGGACAAGGCCGTCCAAATCATGAAAGCACATGTTCCTGAGTTCCATGCTTGAATATGCCAAGCCAGAGGGATGAGACTAAGCACGAAGCCGATGAAAGCAGATATTGGAAAGAGAGGGAAAGTTGGATCTTGCGAATACATAACAAAGTCGAAAGGAGAAGTCTTGAAAAGTTCTCCATCTTGTGCTTTTCTATATCATCTTTCATGTTGAACAATGAACGACTGTCATGCATAGTAACAATG
The DNA here is from genome assembly GCA_026262225.1 of Inosperma sp. D86. Lineage (NCBI taxonomy): Eukaryota > Fungi > Basidiomycota > Agaricomycetes > Agaricales > Inocybaceae > Inosperma > Inosperma sp. D86. Next base: position 8,119 of record JAIUJM010000353.1, on the reverse strand, counting down.
GTCACAAATATTATGGTCACAATATCGTGACCATTGTGACAAAGTCACACTTTACAACAATGGCTCGTCCCTCAATGTGGCAAAGAATTCGAACAGTGCATGAAGGCGAACAGTACATAAGACATGCAGGTCTCTGTTCCTTTCTTCCCATATTTACTACCATTATATTTGAACCCCTCTCAGGCCCCAGGCTCCAAGCCGTTCCAACACCATGGACACATTTTCGTCCTTCCCTTCCGAGGAACTTGCAGCTTTCATATCGCTTGACGATTTAACCGCCCAATTCGGTGAAGACACCGCAACCCCAGCATTCTATGACGTCCCGTTGAACGAGGATAGCTTCAGTGTACCAGGAACATGGTGCACAATAGCGTGAGTTATACCTCCATTACACTCGCGTTATTTTTTAACAATTTGTACATAGTTGAAGGGTATCTATGGCAAGCTGTCGAACATTGATTCCTTTACACCGAGATTATGTCAGTGAATTCCACAATTATAAACCACTCTTGCTAAAGTAATCAGCAGTTACTCTCACTATAATACCCGCGCTGAATCCAGCAGCACAATCGCACCGTATTTAAAGATAACTTCGTTATGTATTATACCCTTCCGTTGATTTAATGTATCAAACATCGACTTTCCTTTTGCTTTCTTTCTCGTCTGATTTTAGAGTTACTACTTTTGGTAAACTCCGGGTAAAGTAATAGAAAACACATAATCGAAGAAACCAAAGCGGTAACGCTCAGTAAAAATGACTTCGGATGACTGCTTGGCGACTCAAATCAGTCCTTCCGGACTGCACGAAGTCACCCATCAATTTTCCTTTTTAACAGAGGGTAACGACTTAGATATCTAATGATCTTGACGTGTTCGAAATGGACCACACCACTCAGCACTAAATTTATGATTTGCTACCCTTTTCTACTTTTTGCTACGGTGCTACCCAAGTGCTAACCTACTCGGCATCGGAAGCGTGGGATCTCGGATCGGAAACAATGGCCTCTGGTCAATCATTGACGATCTTTGCATTGTTCATTGTTCGCACAATATAACAATGTAGACTGCATCACATATATTAACACGGTTTTGCTTTCTTCATCGTAAATATCTCCCCTGAAGCTTGAAGCCCTTCAAATTTGCATTTTGGCCTCTTGAAGCACCAGCAGCACACTCCGCCATGGATTCATTCTCAGAGTTCACGTTTGACGGCCTAGATGGAGTCTTTGCCTCCGTCGACCTTTACCATGCCGACACTATGGACGACCTACGCTCCTTCCAAATTGACTTTTCCGACACCTCAAACTCAAATTGTAATCCCCCGTCTGATCATGAACGGTATTCAAGTTGGGATTCATCGACACAAGCCTGGTGCGTTGTGGCTTGAACCAGTAAGCGCCAATATAATCTCGAACTTCTAGTAGTGGTGCTTACGATAGATATCAGATTTTCGTTCGATCTTCCTTCCTTTCAACTGTTTACTATACCCGGTGAATCATTTACTTCTCCCTGGTCATGGTATGTCATTTCGTCGCGAGTCGTTGTCAAGATCTTGAATCTGAGTTTCTAACTATCTATTGAACAGATGCTCATTAATACATTCTGTTCTCCAGTATATACCCTTCTGTAGTCATTTACATATAATTTGTCAGTACTTCAGCGCCTGGGGCTGTCATATGTATCATTAGGACAGGCGGAATTGTCAGACTACTTATTGTACTGTCGTATCGCGGTGATGGCACTGGCACCATGGTCAAAATTTGAAGTCATTGCTGACTTTTCACGAGGCTGAAAATTTGACATGGTGAAGGTGAATGACGATCAAGTAGAGTAGGGCTCAGGGGATTCGTTCCAAGTCTTCAGACTTGCAATTCGAATTATAAGTACCAGAAATACTCTATAGCTACTGAAACGATGTAGACAGGCCTGGATCTTACTCCAGAGATGATGACAGGATACCCGGCAGAACCTTATTTACTGTCGAGAACAACTTTTGTCCGGATTGTACCAAGGTCAACTCCATATTTTGAAAGACTTTCTGTCTGAATTTTCATTGAATTTTCAACGACATTTGGGATCTGGTGTATTTTTTGGCGCTAAAACCTCCGAAATTTAAATATTTCAAAAGAATTACCCGCTTCGCGACATTTGTCCGGATATCGCCTCTAGGGTTTTTCAAAAATTTTTCGAAATCTGTCTGGATTGATACCTAAGTTCGTTCGGGGGATGCATCGATGATGATCTGCAACGAATGCTAAATGGGTTATGTCACAATTTGAATTACTATTGTGACGTCACAATAGTGTGACCATTATGTTGCCCATTGTCCAAGGTTTTCCACTGTCCTTCGGAGTATCCATTATATAAAAATGGTTTTCACAGTGACAGTTGCAACTCTCCTGCTTTTGCGACTTCATGGCCGACTTCGCTTACCCGTTGTTTCCTATCTGCGCTTTCCTAGGATTCATTTGTTCTTTAATCCCTCTACCATGGCACCTGCAAGCTTGGAATTCGGGCACATGCTACTATATGATGTGGGCCTCACTTGCCTGTCTCAATCAGTTTATAAACTCCATAACGTGGGCTGGTAATACCTTGAACCATTCTCCTGTTTGGTGCGACATATGTATGTTCTTTCCAACTACAATTGAAATGCCGCACTACTTAAATTGGATGGTGCAGCCATTCGTATTCTCCTCGCCTCTTCTGTCGGCCTGCCTGTCTCGTCGTTGTGTATTAACAGACGCCTCTATCAGATTGCAAGCGTTAGGAATACAAGGATGGGACATGCTGAGGTAGATTCATGGTCCTCTTATTGAAATCTGCTAATGGTGAATTTGTGGGTTGCCCAGAAATCGCGTGCCATTCTAATTGATACGCTACTATGCGTGCTATTTCCTTTGGTATATGTCGGCTTGCGTATGTATGCACAGATTTATTTCCATGGCTAGCGGTCTAATTCGTGCAGAGTATGTGGTTCAAGGTCATCGTTTCGACATTTTCGAAGACATCGGATGCTATCCTGCTATATACAACACGCTGCTAACGTACTTCATCAATTCCATCTGGCCAATCGTCCTTGGTTTGATATCGGCCGGTTACTGTGGTACGTTACTCTAGCATTTCTGTCCACACCCATGCTCACCCCTCGTAGTACGTACACTTTGTGCATTCGCTCGCCGCCGACTGGAGTTTGGTAGGCTTGTCAATTCGTCTCACTCGTCGCTCACCATGAGTCGATATTTTCGACTTATGGCTCTGGCCATGTCTGAGATCCTCTTCACAACACCTCTCGCTGTCTTCAACATATGGCTCAACGCCACGGTCTCACCAATTGGGCCATGGCGCAGTTGGGATGATACACATTTTGACTATTCCCGCATCCGTCAAATTCCTTCTGTGTTCTGGCAAAGTAACCACATACTCGTTATTTCAATCGAGGTTACTCGCTGGGTTGCTCCACTCTGCGCATTCGTTTTCTTTGCTTTCTTCGGCTTTGCTGATGAAGCAAGAAGGAATTATATCAAATTATTTGGCTGGATTATTAGCCTCTTTGGTCTCAAACGTGGTCGTCAGCATGCCTCATTAAAGGACATCGAGTAAGTTCCTCTGGATTTGTCCAGTGTATGTTTCTCACCTTTCCTTCCAGGCAATCCACGACCCCAACGAAGTCAACGTCGTCATTCATTCAGACAAGTATCCTGCCGACTTATTCTCCTCCCCCTTCATTCTACCCTGCTCTCCTCGACATTAAGTCCATCACAAGACCTGACACTCCAAAATCACCAACAATTGAACATTTGCAAGATCCATGTGGTGATAAAAACATTTCGACGGATTTGTCGATGACAAGTCCAACGACGACGTGTGTTGTTGGTTCGGAAGACTTGTGTCTGTTTCCGCCCTCTTCTATCGATCGTTTCAGCTGGAAAACGGTTTCAGGCATTCCTTTTTCTGACCGACGCCACTCGTCATACTTTTAACTTATTTGATTTGCCATTTTGTACTACCACCATCCATACCATCACATCCTTGTTTGTTTTTCTCTGTAGTTGGACCTAAATTCGAATTTGTTCAAGGTTGTCTGCTATTAAAAATAATATTCGGATTTCTCATTAAGATATAACTAAGACATATACATGTGGTTCTGGAAAGGCAAAACCGAACCCTACTGCTTATATGGCAAATCAATGATTTTCGAAATATCGAGCCACAGATCTCTTCAACCGGTCACCTTATCAAATGATAAAATAGCAAGTGATGATTGACACAACAGACTTCGGAGGGCAAAGATCCAAACTAACCAGTGATCCTAGACAAATGGAAAAAGTCGACATAGACTTCGATATCGAGGGCCCAGTGGGTCTTGATCAAGGCTTTTCAATGCCAACAGGTTCAGAAACTGGCCAACATATGTTTTGTTTGCCAACTGAGCGAAAAGGTGGCACGTCCTGTTATAAAATGGTAGTCGCAACTTGTGCGGACTTGTATTCCCGCTCAGAGACAATCAATATCATTTCGACCTTGGAAAGGCAACATTTTTGTGGAGTAACTTTTTGCATTGTGGGATATACGTGAAGCTGCCAGTGGAAGGCACGGAAATTGGCTGGCCAGCCACCGGGATCCCTGGACAATGCAGAGCATGAAGAAACGGAATCAGACTTCGACCGTTATCGGTGGAAAGAAAATGACAAGAGATGTTGCAACGAATTTCAAGGAACACGAATCGTCCTATGACTGATTGAGGCTAGAGCGTCTTTCTCTGTGTGACTGAAATATTAATAACCTTGTTGATGTGATATACCGTAAGTAATTTGCCACTCGAGCTCCTCTACTTCTTAAGATGGTCTAAGAATTCCTTCCATTTGTGGCCATGACTCCTCTCATTCAAATGATACGTCCATGGGATGAGGTCTCCTGAGCGTATTTGCTTCATGAGCAACGAGCCGTTCTCTGAGGAAATGTAAGGACCAGTGCCCTCTGGCAGAAGCCGCCGTGGTGGCACAGGGAAGTCAAGGAACCGGAGCAATAGGGTTGGGCCATGCTCCTCGTGTTCAGGAAGCTTTGAAAGTTCTAGCTGGACGTTTGCCACGCCTGCAGGTGTTATTGTTTATTTTTACGAGGGATCGATAATGCTTACTTACCAGAATAAGCCGAAAGGTCACGAATGGTGTTGAAGAATGGGCTCACGATAGTCATCTTGCTGAAGGACGTTCTCGTGATCAACAGGAAGGTGATAAGTTTCATCTCCAGTTTGATAGGGAAGGGTTGAGAGAGATAATACAGGCACCGACCATTAGAAAACTCTCTACTAAAGGGGAGCTTCTTGAGATCCAAAACCAGCTCTTCATCCACCAGACCTTCTTCAACTAAAAGTCGAAGCAGCCCTTGGTAAAAACTGCTACGAACCATGCGTATGAGCGGTACCGACCAAAATTTCAAAGAATTGACACGCAAATCTTCTCCCTTGTCGAAGTTCTTTATGGAATCGCACAACCGGATCCTAATTGCACCAGCTATAGGTGAGAGGTGAGGGTCGACGTGATAATATGGCACACCACGAGTGTTTGGAGGGAACGGTTCACGGCTCGCAGACGAGGGATCGAGCTGAAAAGCACACATATTCATGTTTTCAGCCGTTCGAAATTTAAAGCGTACGTCCTGGAAGCCTGACAGGTCGTACACTTCTTGTCGTTTTAAAATCATTTTGGTGGGATCAAGAGTTTGGATAGCCCGCTGCTCGGCGGAACGTTTTACACCTTTCTTCGTGAATTGAACATATAAACGTGCAAACAAATGCCAAAGAAAACCATACAGTATATAACCGCAGAAACCTTCTCTTGACGACACATTTCCTTGCCCACTGGCTTGGTGTGGTTGGTTTGAGGTTGCAGACATCCAATAGAGTGATTCTCCCTTTCCAAAATATTGTAAGCATTTGGAATTTATAAACAGGGATACGTTCTTCTCTATCAATGGAGTTCCAGGTCAATCACATGAGTATATATAAGGAACGAACGAACGAAGCTGGTTTGGCCTTTTCGAAGTTGAAACTGCTGTGTGAGTCGTTGTTGGAAGTTGAAAGGCGGGCCGACTATAGCCGATGCCATCAATACTCACGTCAGCGATAAACAGCACGATACGGGGTTCATTATTCTGATGTTTATTGAAAAAGGTTTGGTTAGCAGCAGCATTACTGCTCCCGTAATTCCTGCTACACCATGGGCACCTTCAAGTTCAGAGAATCAGCACATGAACCCCATTCGATCCGACATTCATGATCCATGAACTTCAATTATATTACGCTCCCCATGCCTCATAACCACCGCCTCCAGCTAGTGAGCCCACTGGTCTTCATAATTGCGATGTAATAAGAGCGACCGTTGATAAGAGCAGGCTAGCTACCCTTGTTCTCCAATAAAGCGAGCTTCCCAAAGCTTGAAATTGAAAGGCAGCACGCATTGGGCAATGTCTCTTCCGGTTGCCTTTGGTGCTTAAATTCGACCTACTTCCTCACGAGAGGTCGACCTTAAGGGAGCGAGTGAGCAGGGAAAGACATGCATTAGGCATCAAAATTGGCCGTCTTCGATTTGTTTTGGCAGTGGAATCATTTTTAGCATCCAATTCCCATTCCACTGGTGAGAAATAAAATTATCGAGTGAATTGGGATTGACACAAGACCTACAAGAAGGGCCCTATGGCCTGAGGCCTGGTAACTACATCGCTTAGAAGGTAGGACGCCTTCCATCTGAAGTTCGAGTCAACGCTGGATGCGTGAAGCCGGAAATGGAAGGCACGGAAATTAGCTGACCAGCCACCAGAATTCCTGCTCAAATGTAGTCTCAGAGAATCGAAGAAACGGAGTCGGACTTTGGCCATTATTTCATGGGAGGGAAAAGGTCAAGAAATGTTGCAAAGGATTTCAAGGAACATGATCGAGGATAGACTCTGAATTATGCCGTTCCGTATGTGGCTGAAATGTAACCTTGTTGACGTGATATTTCGGAAGTAAACTGCCACTATTTCTGAAGATGGTCTATGAATTCCTTCCATTGGACACCAGAAGCCCTCGTATCCAGAAGATAGAATCCATGAAACGAGGGTTCCTGAGCATGACGACAAGTCGTTCTTTGGACCACTGCAATTTGGCACAAGCCGCCATGATGACACGGGGAAGTCAAGGATCGGGCATAGTAGGATGGGGCCTTTCTCCTCATGTTAAGCTTTGAAAGTTCTAGCTGGACGTTTGCAACAGGTGTCATTGTTTATCGCATGAGAGATCTTTAAGCCGTACTTACCAGAATAATGTGAACATCTCCATTTGGTATTAGAGAACAAGGTCCTCATAGTCACCTTGCTGAAGGACGTTCTCGTGATCGAAATGAGGGTGATCAATGTCGTTTTGAGGTCGATGTGGAAGGGTCGAGGGACACAGACACCGACCGTTCAAAGCCGCTTTACCCATAGAGAGCTTCTTGAGATCAAAAGTCAACCTTTCCAAGCAAAAATTGAAGCAGTCCCCAGTAAGGTTGGGCATGAATGATGTGTATGAGTGGTACCGACCAAATTTAAAAGAATCGAGATGCAGATCTTCTCCCTTGTCGAAGGTCTCTATGGAATCGAACAACCGGAATCTAATTGCGCCAGTTAGGGTGAGAGGTTGCATAATCCAATGCCCCCGCCAAACCTTTTGCACTTGTCTTCATATTTTCACCTGTCTGCATGAATTATTGAATACATATCCAAACGTGCAAATAGATGACAAAGGAAACCATACTGTATATAACCGCAGAAAACTTCTTTCTCTTGACGACAACTCTCCCTTTCCAAAATATTGTAAGCATTCGGAATTCATGGGCAAAACGATACGTTCTTCTCTGTCGATAGAGTGCCAGGTGAATCACACGAGCCTAAATATTCAACGAACAAACGAACGAAGTTCGGATTTTTTTTGTACGTTGGAACTCCTGAAGCCAGTGTTAAAACCTGGGTTGATGTTCAGATAGAGGGATTCACATACATTCAACGGGCTTGAGCACAATTTGCGCACAATATGGAAGTTGGAAACAGAAAGGCGGGCCGGCCTCATCCGGGAATCTATGGAAAGCAAGACTGATCT